>JAGDQP010005681.1:0-17338 GCA_022664845.1 Lepisma saccharinum
ATTATATAAAAACACATTATTGAGGATTTATTAAGTATAATTAGATGTTTGCACAACTATATTTGGAAACCGAAATGTGATCGCTTATGTGCAACCGTTTACTGGCTTCTTGATTTTGTGATGAATACTGATTACGATGATGGTTCTGAATTTGGTTCGATTGTATTATTCAAAGATTTGGTAAATTAATTTTACATAAATTTTTGCACCACATGAAATAATATTGCGTTTGAAAATGCGATTCAAATATACTACGTGAGTTTGGCAATTGAAATAGTAAGGCAGAAAGGATAGATCAAGGACGTGGTTATATAGGTGGAGAAATTAATTCGGAGTAAACGGAATGGCGTATTCTGATGGTTAATTAGAAAAAAAGTGGCATAGATATGACAGGTAGTGATCGTAGGAATCATAAGTGTTTGTAAATCATGACCCAAGTGTTATATTTTGAAAGCAACGTTTAATAGTGTTGGGAAACTTGTTTCACGTATATTTTTCATCCTGGTGATTTTAACAAGGGAAGGATATCCCCTTATACGCCCAGAGAAGGATACAATTTCAAATAGACTACCGAGAAATTCACGATATGTTTACGTATTGTTTAAAAATGTAACTCTTCCTGAACCCCGTAATTAATCCGAATATTGTATGGTGTTACCGGACATACATATTAGTAAGAAATGTAGGTAGAAGAAATATATGAATAAAAGTGTTGGTACTGGCGATGTTTTATATTTGTTAGACGGAAGATGACATTTGAGGAACAGTTAAAAAAAATACCAAAATTCGGTATAATCTGATGGACATACTTAAAGTAAATTAGTCTTCTATTCTATTGATTGTTCAATGCAACACAAGAAGTAATATGAAATCACGAACGGAAAATAAGTATAAAGTTAACTGTTACAGAAGAAACGAGGAAGAATAAAGGAGGTAAGGAAATTGAACTGTATACGTACCAAAAAGTTAAAATGTGTAGATGCATTTAAATAGTGAATTTCCGAGAGAAACAATGAATGAAAGAAACTTATGTATCTTGAAGAAATATATTGAAATAGTAGACTTGCGTACATGCACCATACCTGGTTTGATTAAGAATCAATGCAAGTGGGAATATTAGCCATGTTTCATCAACTATTCAAACTTAATTGCAGCTAAACGAAATGTAACAGACGAAGTCTTGAAACGAAAATACAGATGATGGATTTTTTTTAAAATGAAGCAAATATTTTTGATCACAGGAAGTCATATATTGTGATATCGTTATTGACGGAGACGTTTGTTGGATAGGTGCACATAATACATAGAATAATTATATATACTGTCCCAACGTTAGCATACTATATGTGTGCATCCGATATAGGTCGTTAGGGAGAATTTGATAACGCGTTAGTGTAATTAAAATGTTTAACAGTGGATTTGGATTCTACTGCTCTTGAACAGAAGAAACGAAAATGCAATGCAAGAAATGTGAAATGCTTGGGTTCTTAGACGAATTTAAAATCATAAATATGGTTAAGTGACTTTTCTTTTAGAAAAGAAATAATGTTTCATTTAAAGATAGGCAAAACTTAAGAACATGGGAAGACTATCAAACCTTCAGCCTAATAGCTCACTCAGCAAAGATTCTTCTACAATTATTAACTGAAACCTTTACGAAAATATCAATACAATCATATATTGAAAGAAAACATGCTGGATTTCGAGTAACTAAGGAGCAGGGAAACTTATTATTTGTTATGGATAATAGGAAAGAGGTAGGTAGGAAGTGGTAAGAAAGTTTACGATGCTTTCGTTTCTTTGAAAATGCCTTTTTTTCAAATCCAGTAGAAAATATTAATATAAGGTCGGACAATACTTACAAAGAACTTGTATTCAATTTATAGAGTAAGAGTAAGAGTTCAATAATATAGGAATTTCAGAAGGAACAGCAATAACTGGAAGAATTCGACAATGACTTTAGAAAAAAAGAGAGAAGGACGGAATGATCAACTATAGTTGGGGAAGAATACAAAGTTAATTATCTTTACAAATGATATGTTTACTTTTGTTGCAGAAAATATAGCATAAATCTTCAAAGGGCTGCAAACCATTTCCGAAGAAATCAGGATAAATGTAGGATAAAGGAAATAAAGTATAGTGATTCGATTAAATAACCATAGCAACCATTGACATTGGAAGTAAAAGTTGAATAAATATGCAATTTCATGCAGGTAATTGAGAATGATTTTAACTGACGATATCAAATATGTGAGAGATAATCATAACCGATGGCGAAAGAAGCGTTCCATATGGTGGAAAATCTCTTCTTTAAATCTATGAGCCAAAAATCGAAGCATGGATTAATTAAATATTTTCTGTTTAATGTTGTGGTGCATGAAGCAAAAACTTAAACTCCATGTGTGAAGAATGAATTTATAAAGTAAATAAAAAACATTGAAATCTATACATCGAGTTCAATGGAACCTCACAATAGAAGATGAAAAGTGCAGACTTTGGAGTAATTAAAGGTGCGGAATGCATAAATGTCGAAAGGAGTTTACAAGATACGAGCAATAGTTGAGACTATGAAGAACAGGAAAATAAATTGATATACTAAGTGTGTATACTAAGACATGGAATTAATATATGGATGAAAGTCAAGAGCACGAAGCAGTCAAATCTAACGGTTTAAAAGTAGCAAGGAATATGATACGCAAGATAATATAAAAACTAGGATCGGGCTAATGAGGAAAGGTTATCGTTACTTAATCCCTGTGCATTTGGATTAATATTTGCAAAGAAAACCATTTACATATCCCTTCGCGCACTTTTTTTTTCAATGAGAGAAAAACTGTTCTTACTGTTGACAGTTATCTATTTTTCTGTTATTAATGTTATTCCTATTAATCTTTCTATTCGTGCGTACATTTTTAGTTTTTCTGTCTCATCAACCTCTTGCATATCTTTTACAATCCACATTTACGTATCTCTACATGTTGAAACAAGTATCAAGTTGACTTGTAACAAATGCTGTTGAATAAAAAGTCACTCCAACGAGCATATCTCGGTCATTTATAATATAACTTCATTGTATAAACGGCAAACTGAATGTGTTATAATCATATTAAAATGTAATGGAGGCATCTTTTAAAACCATTGACAGTTTTCTAACAAAATCATTTTACAATTATAAAGAACAAAACTGTAAATTGAGAATTAGTGTCCATTATTGAACAAATTTTCTTAATTTCATGCTTGTTATATATTGGTATTAAGTTACGTCACTGCTTCTAAAAACCAAAATTGTATATATGGAATTTGGCGGGAAGTGTTCTGGAGAAAACGTTCTTCAGCATGAGCTGCAAGAAACACGACTGGTTGTAATTTAAGATGACGCCTATTAAAATAGGGTAAACCTCATCAGACTCACAGTATATGAAATATTCAATAATTGGTATTAATTTGTCCTTTTATGTTTTGTGTATATTGATTCTATTAGGTATTCTACCAATAAGTAATTAAAGACACACTAATACATGTAGAGTGGATGCAGAGGGAAAGTGTGCATTTTAGCTTACATACCTTTGAACGTGCGGATTTTTTGCAATATTCTCGCTACGGGAAAATCCCTTTATTTTTTTTTTCACATCTAAATCACATAAGTCACCACGCATTGATTGTTAGTTATAGACTTAAAGAATAATGTAAGGTGTAACATTTAAAAAAAATGAAGGAACGCTTTGACTATTTTCTACTATTGAGCATGTACTAATTTAAGGAAGTAGATTTGATAACTATTTTAACATTTTGTCAATTCGTATATGCATAATTTAACATTCAACGTTATACTTTTTTAGGGTAGTGGAAACGAACAAGCACCGCCTCCTAATGTGAGTATCAATAATATAATCGTATTTTACCTGTCTTGACTTATACCATATTCATACATGTTTGTTGTTGTGGAAATATGTACATGTACTTTGAGATATAAATATAAATGTAGAACAAGGATATCTCCTGTTCAAATATTGTGAATACAGTGAATTCATGATGATGAATTTAGTGGTTCCAAAACAAAGGTCAATGTTTTCCCAAAATTAAAAGTAACGACTAAAATTTCAAAAACAAACAATGATTGGGTTGTTTTGTTGTATATGACATGCAGTTTGTTAAAGAAATAGTCTTAATAATTTGTTTAACGCTTTTCTTTTCAATTCACAAATTGCATATTTTAATATTATTCTTTATATTTAGGGTGGAGGATATGGAGGGGGCGGTTCGTACGTAAGTAATATCAATATTATACCTTAATGTTTTGTGCTATTGCTGTTCGAAACCTGGCGATCCGCCAGGTAATATTCATAAGTTGTTTGGTATTAATTTTATCCGTAAAGACGTAGCAGTACGCATTGTTCGAATGGAACTTAGGTAGAGTCCTTCCGACGTGAGATCGATGTTAGACTGGTTATATGGTTGTAAGAACAAAGACACTTGTTAACTTTTATTAGACACCAATTTTATTATGAACGTTCCAATAAATTTGCTCTATACAAAATACTTTGCAGTTACTAAAACAAGGACATGGAATTTGGGCTTGTAATGACTTATCTGTGGTTCACCCCTTTGAATAGTGACGTTGTACGACTAGGTAAATTTGAGCGGATAGAGTTTTATAGATAGGACTCTAACTGCAGACCAAGTTGGATTGGATGGGTGGACCGTCTCCAGACCAACTCGGGGGAAACAAGGGACTCTTACTCCAGACCAAGTCAGAGGAGAAGAGGTAACCACAAGTCGAAATTATCAAGTAATGCTCTGTAGGCTCCAACTTGGCCTTTTATAACCCTTGCTGGCAGGCGCGATTACCGCACTTCCAAGCCTCACCGCTTGGAGTCGGCGTCTTTTGATTCTTAAATTTATTATTCAGCTTTTCATAAGATTAGTTGTATAAATGTATTGTTTTTGTTGTCGTTTCTTTTGACACACTAACCTGTTAATCCAGTATCTAGTACAATATTATCATATTTAAGTACTCTAAAATTAACATACTTTTATATGTTTGTCGATTATGAAAGGTATGCATGTATTTGGTGGTATAAGTAAATTGTAGTACAACTACAATACTTAAATGTTCAAATATCGAAACTACACTGCATTCTTTTTTTTTTTGTTTGAGTCATTTCATATTCGAAGAATAAATTTTATTATCGCAAGAAAATTTCATTTTTTTTCCTAAAATATGATTTAGATAAACCAAAATACGGAAAATAGTATTACATGGGCTCTTTCATTATAGTTAATTTACAGTTTGTTAAGGAGGAAGATTTAATAATTTGTTTAACGCTTTATCAATTCACAAATACATATTTTAACATTAAATATTACATTTCTAGGGTGGTGGATACGGAGGAGGTGATCCTTACGTGAGTAGCTTAGCATTACCTTATCTTGCTTCACCTTTGTTTACGTATATCATATTCTTACATGGTTATCGTTAATGGAATTTACTCATGTTATCTGGATTGATTAATAAAATGTAGTAGCACAACAGTAGTTAAATGCCAAAATATTGTAAACACAGTACCTTCATTTTTAATTGAGTCATTCCATATTGGAAGAACAAAACTTAATTTACAATTTAAAATTGTATATGCTTGTACAATTTTAAAGGAAAGACCTAATTATCACAAATATAGTTACGTGCACTTTTTTGTTGTAGTTAACGTACAGTATTTTAAGAAAGTAGACTTAATTATTTGTTTAAATTTGTTGAATAAACACATTCATACTTTAACATAAAAGATTTTGTGTTTTGTGGCGGATACGGATGGGACGTGAATAACATTGAAATCACCTTACCTTCCTTCGTCTTTGTTTACATTTATCATATTCTTATATGGTTGTCGTTGTTGGAAGGTACGCGTGTACTTGAATTGATAAGTGAAAATGAAGAAAGTTAACAATAGTAAAATGTCTAAATGTATTTATTTTATAGAATTAATTTTTGAGGGATCCAACAAAACAAGATTAAAATATTTTCGTAATGAAATTAAAAATTTCATTTTATTTTTCTAAAGTGTTAATGCAAAAACCTAAGTATCAAAAACTGAATAAATGCGTAGACTGTTTCGTTGAGTTTAAAATAAAGTTTTTAAGGAAATATATTTACTAATTTATGTAATGTTTTACCTATTCGCATATACATACTTTAACATGAAACATTATATTTTAGGGTGGTGGATATGGAGGGGGCGTGAGTAACATTCTTATTACCTTATCTAGTTTCAACTCTGTTTAAGTAAATCAGATTATTAAATGGCTGTTGTTCACAAAATGTATCCATGTACTTGGATTGCTAATTAAAAATTAATTAGTACAACAATAAAAGGTCCAAATGTGGTCAACAAACTGAATTTATTGCTGTTTGAGGCATTCCATTGAAACATAGAATAAAGAAAATAAAAATGGAATTTCAATTTGAAGAAAAAACATTAAAATATATTAATTTGTGTCTTAAAATATTTTTGTTATTCAATAGTTAGTTACTCAGAGTTTTATTGATTTGTGTCATGTAAAATAGGAAACTGATAGTAAATTTTCAATATTAAAATTATTTTCGTATTACAGTAAGTTCTGAATAGCTATGGATTTTCAAAAATACAATGGACATAACCACATCACAGAGAGTGAAATCGTACAAATGTATAATGAATTATATATGTTTTTTTCTGATTCTAAATCTTAATATATAGATTTGAATGAATTATTGAGGAAATGATAAAGTAGCCACTTAGAATTAGTAAAACTAAACTTACTTTTTTATCTATTGTGGGGTTGACTTTTTTTCAGCATGGGTGAGGAAATAATAAACACAATACCTTTAATTTTAGGAATTCTACGTGTTCTGTTTTCAATTTCATTAACAATACGTTGAGAAGGATTTTGTACATTTTGAAAAAGAACATCTGTGTTTCACATATATTTAACTTATTTGTATTTACTGAATGCCCAATAAGTTTCACCTTTAAATTATTATGTAATTAATTTTGTATTTCTTCCCTTAGTATGGCAGGCGTTCGTTACAAGCAGCAGACGTAAGTACTTTATGTCATTCATCGTATATTTAAACATATCCCTTCTTTCTTTTTTTCTCTCTCACCCATGAATCTCGTGTATATATATATATATATATATATATATAATACACAGCCATATTCAATCCACTACTGGATGAGGCCTCTCCCGGAGGGAGGAGGTGGTCTACTGCTCCCACGCTGACCAGACGTGTTGGGAGAGGAGAGCCGAAGCCCTCAACTGTGATCGCTACCTCTTTATTCAGGTAGCTCCCCAATTGGCCTCACGACGCTGGGTGGACGCCGCGCAGGCAACACCATCTGGAGTGCTGAAACGGTCACCCATCCAAACACTGACCAGACCCAGAGCTGCTTGACTTCGGTGATCTTACGGGAACCGGTAGACCAGCTCGGCTAGGACGTTGCCCATATATATATATATATTAAATATAAATAGGTTGATTTACGAAATCCGTAACAGAGCCATAACTCAGTTCCTTGTGCACATACATTTGTGAAACGAAAAATGTTAATACCAAAGTGCTTGTGTCGAATCACGAGATGACTTTTTCTGAAATCAGGAGCGTCTTAGGAATACCGTGCGGGGAAGAACTTTAACATTTTAAATGTCAACATGGGTAAATTTAGTCCCCATTGAAACAATAGCTATATTTGAGCACTTTTAGAGGAAGCACGTTTCAATTTCTCTTACCTTTTGACAGCTAGAAGACCTAATTTCTGATTGAAATTAAAATGGTGTTGAGGGGTTTCAGGACTTTTGGACGCTGTAATAATAAAAAAAATACAAATAAAGGGTCGAAACTAAAGTGAAATACTAAATGAACTATGAGAAATAAAATGGTAAAATTGAAGAAAAAACTGACTTCCCGAGAATATTGTTATGATGCCAACTTCAAAATTTGAAATGGAAACAAATTGGTTTTTCTTTGTTTAAAACAAGCATCAAATTTTGAACAACTTTCAGGGGAAACATTGTTTAATATCTCCTAACATTTTGCAATTACAAAAGTTATTTAGTAGGTCAACAGTTAACTTATCAAGTAGCTCTTCTAATTAAGGACTTTTAAAAATGTTTCATCTGAAAGTTGTTTAGAATGTCATCTTTGTTTTAAAACAAAGCAAAACTAACCAATATATATATTTAAAATTTTGAAGCTCCCCCGCATTTCAATAATAGTGTATAATGTACGTCGGACAGCCCAGTATTTGTTCTCAACGCAAGTCTATATTTAAGTTTATCACAGCACAAGAAGAAAGTAATCCCTGGGATTCCTGTCTCGAAAACCATAGCATGCTAATTATGATGTCCAAATAAGTTATACTCTTGGTCACATCTCAAAGCACAAAAAGAGAATTCTATCAACCATTTGTTAATATATTTTGGCGTTATAAAGATAGAATTTCGTGACATTGGGATAAATATATCACCACAGTAGTACTTAAAAATATAATTTACTTACTCCTTAAGTAGCTTTATTTTCTTCAATGTAACAATGGACCCGGCAATCGATACATAATACATTCAAAAGGGAAAATCATCTGGGTATAATCCATGAATGCTTACCCAGAATATATAAGAAAAGCACGTAAAGTTCTTTGGCAAAAAGGACTAATATGTATGTGTATTGAAATCATATAATAGCTAGGAATATCTTAATTTGATTTATGTTTTAATAATAAAATGTTTAAAGTAAAAGATTTCGATAAAGAGCACTGCTACTAGTAAGAAAAACTAGCTCCGAAATCATACACATATTATGATTGCTTAAAATAGACGACAACTAACTTGCGCCGTTTTAACTTAACCTCAACGGAGAACGTAATTAACTTCAATTTTTCACCAAAACACACATAACTGTAACTGCAAATCTTTCAAAGAAGCAAACTGCACTCCTATAAAACAACTTAGCCCAAGGAACCATTAATGCTAAATAACTAATAGGCCCATAACTATATCTAATATGTCTATATTTAGGCAGCTGTTCTTTTTTTCTTTAGTTTCTTTCCCTGATAATTAAAGTACAATCAACCTTATAAAAAAATATTCTTCTTTTTATTCAAAATAGATCCAAGACCGTATTGTCATAAGTAAATAAATTAAGCAACATTGTTTGATTAACGGATATCTTCTAATTCTGCTCTTACGTAAAAAAACAGTTTATCTTTAATTTCAGAAAATAATTACGGCCATTCTCATTGTAAATCATTACTAACGCTACCGCCTCGCTACTCTAGATATGTGCACGAGTGAATATGTTATCATATTTTTTTAGAAGCAGTTCGACGTCACTTAAGACTCTCTAAATATAATTTAAAGTAAATTATTGTGTTAGTGGATATCAATTAAAATTATTAGATATACACATATACATGCAGCATCAATTTCGATCAATCATTAGCATTCAAATATAACTAACATCATTAATGAATTAACATATCAACACTCATCATCATGATATAAAGGAACACATCTTTGGGGTTTTTCAATCATATGTTACGTACTGAGACAGCTATTAATCTAATGAGATTTAGAACTTGTTGAGTTTATGATAATTGGATCGGTCTGAAAGTACAGAGATCGCTCTGTGTGTATGTTACTCAGATCTATTTCCAACATATTTGCAAATCAAAATTACAAGTAAAATTTGAAATGTATGTTCTTAAGAGTTTTATTTGAATTTTTAGACATGCATTTTAAAACCTATTAGTTCTTCTACTTAACTAAAAATCGAAAGGATTAAGACCCCTTGATATCATCCAAAAAATATTGATTTTCAATAAAATATGTTATAGATATCACTTAGAGCCAAGTTGTTTTGTAGGAGCAACAATTATAATTTTCTGTTTATTGCGCATTATTTATGTCAAGCTTCAAACCAATTCATCTAACATGATTTAAAAAAATGACACGTTCATATCCAAGTACCTTGCCAACAGTGACAACTTGGATACCTTGGCGTGGTGCACCACTGAGTATTTTTCAAGAATATTGAATAATGTATCAAGTACATTCTTGGTACCGCTAACGCAATATTAAAAGTATAGGTAGTCAAAATGGGAACATTGTTGTTTCTGGACTGCAAAATTTTCTATTTGGTTTTACTTTTTGGTAATATATATTCGTAGCTAGTAGAACCTGAGCAGAGCATTGTCGATCTTCATAGTTAGTTATTATAGTGAAATAGTAAAAGAAAATCATTACAGGTTTATTAATCCCAAACACATAAATCTAAGGAATCTAATCCGATCTTTATGATCATTGCATATTGAAATTTTTATATCAGACAACATTCAAAATCGGCCATACAATTTCCTAGCGCATAATTTCCAAAGTTGATGATTGTTCTATATAATCTCCGGAATCATTCACTAAACTGGATTATTTATACGAGTTTCAATTACCGTCGTAAATTAATATCTTAATCACATTTCCAACTCAGATTGCGAGTGCAGACTTACTTACAGACGAGCAGGGACCTAATTTCATTGAACGAGAAAATAACTTAGCTTTCAGTTTGTTACAAATGTTATTGTTTCATTTTTCGGTATCTGCATAATATTTCATGACTTATGTGTGGATATATGTTCACATTTAGATATTTAGGGAGAAAGCGGCAATGTGGCTGAAAATTGCCTCACGGGCAATTTGCGAGTCTCAAAGAATCTTAAAATGAAGTGGAATACGTGTCTTTCTATTTTTGATACGGAAACGTACAACTAGAATAGTGTTATAAATTTACTGATTTTTGAATAAAAGTACACATTTAGACACAATAATAAATTCTTTTGTACAAGATATAAATGTTCCCAATGGTTTATTGCCAATAAGCTAATACTGATTATGGAACATAATATAGACAATGTTCAGCGTTTAAAGAAGCAAACAAATCATTATGTTGCATGTTACAGATACATATACCTATACAATGATGGATCTATACATTCCAAATATAAACATAATGACAAAGATTTAGCACTCGAAGCTTAGAGCAGCAGCTAAAGTGAAATTGCTAAAATTGTGATGCACGTCAATCTGTACTTTTAAAATGTATAAACCGATAACGAGCATTAAAATGTCCATTCAAACTACATAAATACGAGAAATAAATTGAGCGAAGTAATGAGTAAATACATTTAATAAAGCATTTTATATGCAACAATGTTGATCAAGTTTAAATTTTGTAATAAGTAAGTTGCACTATAGTTAAGCTCTAGTTAGTCTAGTTAGTTAAGCAGATATAAATAAGTGCTCTTGCGTATCTCTGAGATATTAACATTGCTGTGTTTATGTTTCACATCTTGTAAGTAAAATTAATACATTTGCGTTCTCACTCATGATTTAAAGGCAATGAAAAGCCGCATAGTAAACTATTAATCATATTAGTATTAGTAAGATTCAAAGCTATCAAGTTGGAATTACTAACTCTCTCTAGGACTTTCCTATACTATATTGCTACGATTTCAGACATCACTGTTTTAAAGCCATCGTCTTTCTCTTTGTAACAGAAATCTGAAATTGGGAATTAGGTACAGATATGAGGTGTATATACAGTAGGGTAAAATAAATGAGAGTTGGTAAACTGTTTTCTAATAACAGTTGACGTTAGTCTTTCTATATATGCCTAGAACATGTTTTTCTGAAATATAATAATGTAAACCCAGAGCTTACAACAGATGTTGTAAATATTGTTGTATCATGAATAAATTTCTCTGATATTGGCTGTAGGTGTTAATTCTTCCACGTAAAATTAGGCTTACGGCGTACAAATAAATACTTTAAATATTAAAAATTAGATTTGAAAGTTTCACCCCTAGTTTCGCAGACAAACATGTGCAGGATATAACAGATCGAACGAATAACGAATAGAATGAATAGAACGAATAGAACGAATAACAGAACTTACAGCTGGGATGATAATTATTAATTTTTAGAAGTTTATATTGTAAACTCAAATGCTAATATTGTAGCAAGAGCAATGTATACATGTAACAATAAAACCAAATTTAAAATTAATTAATTTAGAAACCTGTTTAGATACCTTAATACATTAAAACATGTTGGTTTATTCAGGAAGAATAAATTCAAATTGTTTGTAGTATTAGAAAACAATCACACAAAATGTATTGTTATATCTTTTCCCTGATATGCAATACTGTAAATCACCAAGGAAACATGTATGATATGTAAAATTAAAACACAATATATTTTTAAATTACAAAGTACAATTTTTGGATTATCAAAAAGTAAATTTGAATCAATTTATACACTGAAATATGTTTTTCTTGTACACTCAAATATTTGGTAAGTCATGAATTGATAATATGAGCACACAATTGAGTTTCGCTCGTATGTGGGCACAAATGGCCGCCACTTTATATAATTACGACATTATTCTCATCTTTGAATACCACCACTCATAATCCACCATTGCAATGCAGTATTTTTGGAAATAGCTGGATAATATTGTGTTTGCCAGATTAGACTCACCTCTTCAATATAACATTTTTGAACAGCATTATACACATTTTGGCCACCAGATTAAGCTCACCAGAGGAAACCGTGAAGGTGAAAATAATCCCATTTCAATGCATTTCTTCGTGAGTATGGATATAGAACCATGTTGACCCTGATAATAAATTGCAGTTCAGAGTGCCAAAACGGTACTGTAGCGCCCATACTTTGTAACTTTATCTCTATCCTTCCAAATCAATGCGAGTTGTAATTCTTTGCGTTGCCATTCTGACCTCTCCCGGTTCCAAAATATACTGCTGCATTCAAAGCCACTTATTCGTACTGGAAAACTCTGTAGTTTGATTTCCTTTATTTTAGGGAAACACTGCAAACTACACTGAATGCTATATAACACAATCGAATTAACAGTTAGACTATGGAAATACATTTAAAATTCTGGTTAGGAGGAAATTAAAAAAAACTGTATATCATGTTCTGTATCCATTACAAGGGAAAGGTTTCTACTGTATATTTGGAAGTTATTTGCTATCTCGTAAAGCGTTCAGACAGTATCTAAGTATTTTTAGAATATTACGAAAACATGGTAGACGTATTCATTCCTTCAAAGAATGGGAAATCGAATGGACAATTGTAGAGAAAATCTAATCTGCGATTATTATCTAACTCACCTATGAAGTAAGCTAGTCTACAAACATCTATTCGCAGTATGTAAACAGGTGATAATTGTCTTTATTTCGTCGGCTTTCATTTCATTTATAACTGATTTTTCTCTGTGTATGCAAGAACTATACAAATATATATTTTACTTAATATAAGTGGTTCCAGGAGAATTCATCTCTAATTCGTGGCATAATCAGTGAACACGAAAGGGGTCATGTCAAAGTCAATGATGACTTGAGCACCTTGAAAGACGAATGATGTGGAAATAGCAGGTATTTACGAAAATGCCAACGTTTGTAAACTTTGAACGTTGATTTTTTTTTTTTTAAAAAATAACCAAATTTTCGGCACCAAACGTTTACTGTAGGATTTGTTCACAAAGCAAAACATCTTACACAGTATGTCGATGTTCTAGCTGTACAGTCAGACCTGCGGAAGATGTAATTGTTGGGGACTCAGGTTGAAAGGTAAATAGTCAAGGGTATGCAACGACCCTTCTCTTCAAAGCTTTCAGCTGACCTGATAAGTAATATGGGATACATCCCGGCTGTTCTTCTCTTCAGAAAATTTAAAGCTACATTAAAAAAAAAACGTTTGTAATTACTGAGAAGTATTTATTAGCTTACACTGTTTTGAAATTGACATGTTAATGGTATATTTCTGAAGCTGGCATACCTGTTTTCTTTATTTTTCTGAAAATTATGGTGGTGCCACAGCACATACACTGAATATGTTAATTTATTGCTGCCTTGTCATATCGAGAACCTGAATAGAACCAGTCGGATAATGAAAATAAATCTGGATAGGATTCCTTCTTTAAGCTTACCAAAAATTCGCATCTGCTTCTGAAGCCTCTAAAAATGTTTTTCGATTTTTTGTCAACTATATAGATAAGCGTTATCTTGGAAGAATCAAATATGGTTTAGTAGATTTTTATTTATTCGGCGTTTATTGTCTTCTTGAACTAACGATTAAATTTCACCTGAAATAAAGAATACCCGAACGATGTTACAGAGGCTCAAGTGTGCCTTAACCTTCAAACTCAGATGAGCATACACGAAAGCGACTTTTTTTTTGTTTCAAAATCATTATAATCGGTGAAGTGTCTAATTGTTTTTTTTTATATATAACTTAACTTGGGAATTAACGAAAAAATGTAATTTCGAAACCTCAGTGGTTAAAGGTCTTCTATAATTTGTATTATTATTGGAACATGATCTTGTATTAAATGGAGTAATTCTAATTAGTAATTCGCAGTCAAGGCAATAGATTACCTTATAAACCAGCAATGATACTATCACTTTTAAAATACTGATTGTGATTTAACACTTTGTTTGGATAAATATTTTATATTTTATTTTTAGAAAAAATGTCAATAGTAGTTACGTCTATAACACTTCATCGTACATATTTGCTAGTAGAGTTACTGTGCCACTGTATTTTTTTAAAAATAAATAATGAAACTAATTTCTACATATTTCAGGACATTGGATTTGGACTTCGATCAAGCGTAAGTAACAACTTTTGAAATAGTGATGCGTCTTCACAAGTATACTAATTGGGCATACATGTAATTAGGTAGATTTGGAAAAAAATATATATATTGAGATCGGTACGATATCTATCTTTATCTATATCAGTACAAAACCCTGTTTGGGGTAAATGGAAGTGTGACGCAATAATTCTACTCACAAAAGAAGTGATATCTAATTTGAGAGTGACTTTCTTTGTGTCAGTATGGCGAAGGTATTGCAGTTGTAATAAAATTAAGAGAGAGTATCCTTTCGCTTGAGTGTCAGAAAGAAAGTCAATCGCAAAATAGACATCACTTCTTTTGTGAGTAGAATTGTTGCGTTACTCTTCCTTTTACCCCAAACGGGGTTTTGTACTAATATCACATATTTTGTAAGGCTTCATATAAAAAGAAAGACTGTAACACGAACCATCAATGCAGATGCTTCTCTCTCCTGCATACGCGCTATAACGTGTAGGAGACACGTGCACTGTAAATACAATGGAGAAACCACATCTGCGAGGCTGCTTCGGTGGTCTGGTGGTTAAGGCGTCGAGTTGGTAAACACAAAAGCCCTCGTTCGAGTCCAGGCGAGGTTAACACTAGATTTTCCTTTCAGAATATATTTTCATGTGTTTATATATGTTTATATTCATTATTAATAATTGCTTTTCTGCATTTTACGTACATTATCTTAAGTGACCATGGCGAAGTGGAGGTTAGGTAAGGTTAAGTTCGGTCATGTAAATTTTCAAAATTTATTTTTATAATTAATATTTTTTTTTCTTGCATTATTCGTACATTTTCTTAAATTACTGACCATGGGAACGTAGAGATTAGGCAAAGTTAGGTACGGTCATGTATGTTTGCATTTTTCTCCTTTACGTCATGCCCAGATGAGTGGAGCAGCTGCGGAGAATGTTCTCCGTACGGGTTCGAATTTAAAAAGTGGCAAGTGTCACTATGACGGAAGGATACAAGATCGATTTTACTCTATATCCGTAACTCCTATCAAAAATCTAAGCTTAGATTACCCCACTAACATGGGGAGCCGCAATAGACCCCTAAACCCTCGGTACCACCCATTTGGGGCTAAAAAAAAGACACACAGAATGACGCACATACCTTTCTATCATTAGTGAAAATTTTGTGATTCGGTTAAAAAAGTCGTAGCTTTTGAACCCCTCCGCCGCTTTTAACGTATGAATACACCGTTTGAAACGTATTGAAGGGTAGAATAAGATCCAATAAGTTTCGGCCGCCTGTATGGTCTGGGGTCAGTGCTATCCTAAAAAAATGTGAAATTTTGATATTTTGTTTTTCAAAACGCCCTAGGGGGTTCCAAAGATATCCTAGCGACCCATTTTTCCCCCGTGTCTGAGTATTGGAAGGAGCTTTCAAATGTAAGTTCAAACGTCAAAATCGGACTTATACTTCGGTAGATCGGAAACTAACTGTATACTATCTGAGTGCCGCTAACAGTGTCCTTTGCCAGCGTCATTCGAAGAACTGCCGTTCTTCATGATATATTTACACGCTAGCGTCCATAATTTTGAAGATATTTGAACCCAGTTTGTTTATGTTGTTTCTAGGTTTAATAGCTCGGCTAAGTTCGTTTATGAGCAAGATCGGTCGCTATCTTAGATCCAAAATGGCCGCCAAACTCATTGTTGTATAGAATACACAGCCTGAACCACAGGGGCTATTGAAATAACATTTGACATAAAGGCACAACATCACTGATTACGAAAACGTTAAGTAATGAATTCAAAGACACCATCTTGGATCCAAACTAGTGGAAGCAAGAAATTTAATTTCCATATCGTTTGAGCAAGATATACGAAAGTTGGCATAACGGTGTATTGTCACTAGTAGTTCAAGAAACATTTACCAACTGTGGAAAAAGTCGCCATCTTGGATTCAAAATGGCCTCGAACCCATTGTTGTATAGAATACACAGCCTAAACTGCTGCAGCTAGAAATATCAAATCTGGTAACACGCTACATTATCACTTGTATTTTACTAGAATATTACATTATGTATCCAAAGACGCCACTTTTGATCCAAAATGGCGGACCTAGAAATTTATTTTCCACGCCGTTTGAGTTAGACATACGAAATTTGGCATAAGGTTCTATTATGACGAGTAGTTTAATGTAATATTAAAACATTTGGGAAAGGTTACCATCATGGATCCAAAATGGCCGCCCAAAATCCCATTTTATACTCCGTTTGATCGGGATAAATTACATTTTACTTCAAGGTGTACCATCAAAAATAGGTGACGACAATATAAGAAAACTTTCAAAAGGTCGTCAATTTGGATCAAAAATGGCCGCCTCAAAAACCCAATTTCCAAATCATTGAAAGTAGAGAAACGAAATTTTCCTTGAAAGTGTATGACCAAGAGTAGGTTATAATAAATAGGGCAAACCTCCCCTTTGGGGATGCAGCCTCCCGTGGGAGGGTGCAAATGGGCTCCATGGTGGTGTAATGCTGCAGGGAGATTTTGGTTAAGATAAAGGAGGCGGATCCTCTCAAAAACACTGAAGGTGGGGGTGAACCCCTACGGGGGTCTGAGGGCAGCGCTCCAAGCGATGTAAAGCGAGTATATA
>JAGDQP010005681.1:18700-54511 GCA_022664845.1 Lepisma saccharinum
GAATAAACCTTTATTCTATGGCGAAGTTCAACATACCTTGCTCTTCCACTTAACCCAATAAAATAACAAACAGTACAATTACAAAAAAGGACAATACAAAATTATATAATACACCAAGAAATAAATGCGTAGTATACAGACAGAGTAGTTAAAGGTCATAATAGGCTTATGCAGTTAATTACACTTGATACCACCCAAACTTGGAAAAGAATAACAGAAAATGCACCGTACAAGAAGAAGTAAAAACATATATAATACAACAAAATACGAAAGTATAGAATACACCGAAGTAGAAAAAAATACGTGTTGTACAGACAAAGTAGTGAAAGTAAATAGTGTAATACAGTTAATTATACTCTATATTGCGCAAACTTTAGGATTAAAAACAACAGAAAAAAACGAAACATACTGACAGCCTCATTTGCGGTTGTGCAACATATTGTTGTATTATACAACTACCCATACCAAAAAAAAAATCCATTGATAATTATACTCGATGTTATATAAAAAAAGAAAGATGAAAAAATAGAGAGGTATCGTGTAATTGTAACCAGAGTCAGAAGTACAGTTTGTTAATTGTTCCTTCTGGAGCAAATACTCCGTCAATTTTGATTTAAATTTATTGAATATATTACATTGAACTATTTATTTCGCAAACGAGATCCACGCTTTAGCAGCAGAAACAGAGAAAGTACCAGCAGTCTTGGATAAAAGGTAACGGGAACATCTAATGAATTAGAATTTCTGGTTTAATAAGAATGATAAGACGACCGAGTAACTAGCTTGTTAAATAGATAATCCTGCGACTTGGTCTTCATTATTTTATGAAACGAACAGCAGAGTTTTAACTATCGTCTTCTAAACAGGTTTAACAGATTTCCATGGTTTAGATAATAAATTACATGTCCAGATTTGTTTAACCAATATACAAATCGCATAGCTGTATTCTGCACACTTTTGAACCCCCAGCGGGAATTGAACGCGGGACAGCTCACAGTCGAACACGCTACCGGCTAGGCTACGCAGGAACTGCACTTTCAGTATCAAGGGCACACTGTAATAATTTTGGTGGACTAAATGGTTAAATTGATATATACTAATTTATAACATTACAGAACATAGCAATGTATAAGTGAACCTTTTGATTTACCGCGGCAAAACTATAACGCGGGGTAAAACATGTTCCCCGACAGTTGGAATGTAGACGAAAATAAAAACAAAATGTTGGGTATTTCTGTCACAGATCATAAGCATTCATGCCTGTCATTTTCAACAATATAAATGTTGTATGAAAAGAAAAATAACTGATTTATTCACGCAAAGGTACACTATATTTAAAATAAACGGCCTATGTCAAAAATGAGATATTCCAAATAGAGAGAAGAGATTGAAGTCTCTTTGTAATTATTTTTTCAGTCGTTAGTAGCACACAGTTATGCTCAAGTTTAGTAGCATAGCAGCCAAAGGTGCAATGTTGAAAAAGGCATATCAATATATTTGCAATGCATTAATAGTGTTATAAATCATGGAGATTATTATTAACCTAATAGCATAACTGAATTTGTTATACTGTTCAACAAATTTAAACATATGTGTAATTAATATTTTATTTGTGTATTTCAGAACTTCGTGTTTAGCGCTTTAGTAAGTATTAAAAGATTTTAGATTCCGGAGATCTCTATAACGCATATATGGAAGTTTAAAGCATACCATTTATGTGGGTTATTTTTTTTAAATTGGTGTAACAACATTTAATATATTTGCAGATTATTTATAATTTATATATCTAAGTTCCAATAATTTGCAAAAATTAACAAGAGAGTGCATTCAAGTAATTAACCATATTTTATGATATCTCTAAATCTATGAAAAGTATAAACCCAAAAGAAAAATGTCGACTAACTTGATTACATTGCAATATAACATTATAATATGCTATTTCATATTAGATAAGTATTGTTGGGCAATGGCAATGATTTTGATTATGTGTTTATGATATGAGTCGTCTTAGCTAAAATGGTAGCGTGTCTAATTACAAATCGGGCGGTCGGAATGCCCGCCAGGTCATTGGAAACTTTTCTTGCAGTGCCCCCATACCCGACGCTCTGAGGTTCACTCATCAAACTTTGGTAAACTTTATTTTTATATGGACCAGTCTTGTAAATTAGGGCTTCGGACCGTCACGATTCGCCTTTAGCTGTTAAAATCCACACCTTTGCACTTGCCGGGACTCGAACCCTGAACCTTTGAGCTGATGGTATACCGCCGCAGATCGCTCAATCGCTAATCCGGCATGGTTCACTCATCGTCCTGCAAAACTGAGTATCAAAGTGACTCCTAGTCATTATTGGAAAGTAAAGCTGGATAATCGCCCCATCTCACTTCATATCCTAGGTCGTGAAGCCAGACATGGATAAAATTCTTAAAAAAAACATATTTGATATTTCTTATAGTATACGGGTAGAGATTGTTTAAACATTTAACAGAAAGTTAACATTTCATATGAAGACATTGTTCCCTTATTGTGGTTTTCTTTATAAATATAATTTAATATTAAATAATTTAGTAATACAATAAAAGTATAAGATGTCGCATTAGACTTGAAATACTAACTTTGATAAAGTGTGTAAGAAAGTTCACAGAGCATTGCAGAGCAACACCGGCAATTCTAACTCACGAAATTTTTGACATGAAGGCAACAGATATTTTATATGGATGAAAGGTGTACAAATGTTTATTTTCGGCCCTATATGTTGGCATGTTAAATAATGCATTCTAGAGCTTGATGTATCGAATGCAATTAACATTAAACTTGAGATGTCAAACTTGATTTTTACAAAATTGTGCCATTGATGCACAAGGATACTCCCAGTAGGGAGTATTCCCTATGTAGGGAAGTAGGGTATTCCCAGTGATTTTGAGGTAAATATGGTCGACATATGCACGAATAAGACGACCTGGTATCATGATAACTGATGATATACATGATCACTGGATATAACCGGGCAGTAATAACATCGGTCATTTAGATGAAATACACAAATCTTCGATAATAATACACCAATTTATTCCATTTGTCATGGAATCACATAACTTTTAAGATTAGTA
Source organism: Lepisma saccharinum (assembly GCA_022664845.1). Lineage (NCBI taxonomy): Eukaryota > Metazoa > Arthropoda > Insecta > Zygentoma > Lepismatidae > Lepisma > Lepisma saccharinum. The sequence goes on from JAGDQP010005681.1 coordinate 21,809, forward strand.
TTACCCAAAGGAAATCAGTTCCCAATTTAGACTAACCACTTAGGGATTGTCACATGCAGCAAGGTAGATCATTTTTCCCTGTTTCGACCCACATTTACTATATATAATGTCTGGGAATTTACGGATTCCTTTGAAGAGTCCCTTGCGCACTCTGGATGTACATTTTTGAATAAAGAACGTTCGACATCTTTAGGATTACATGGCGCTACTGTCGAACGGTTAATTTGGGTGGAACGGAAATAACTTTTTAAAGAACCAAAAATGTCTGAGGTGTGAATAGGTGTATTTTTCACATCCATAAAGTTTGTAAAAATATAGTACCCTATGTTGATATCTTCAGCCTTTGCAATAATTTTAAGGTTTTTACTTCTAGGAAGAAATACGAATATTTTGGAGATCATTTAAATTTATATTTCCATCCCTTCCCACTTTATTCGAACATTGGAAATGTTATTTAAGAACCATTTCAAGAATATATAGATAGCACTTCCGTGCGGTCGTCGGAACGCCATAAAAATCCAATTTAAGAGTGTTGCAATAATAAAGAGGAATGAATAACCTTAGCGGACGCTTATGTAACCTGCTTCTCACATCGTTCCATACCGTTATAATTGAATGACAAGTTGAATAGTTGCTCCGAATTTTTCAGTATAGTAGAGCCGTATAACCCAAAGTTTTGAAAGAACCGTGCATATGTTGATGAAATCATGGAACTTGGCATAATGAAGTAACAACATACTCTGAATAAATATGTCTATAAGATTTTACATTTACACAAATTGGTAGAGCGCCTTGCTCTATAAATTAGCGATCAACACATTGCCTTCATATGTATGTTTTGGGCAAGCTTTGAAGCCTGAACCTTACATTCACACAACACAATATTTAACTTTAAAATATTTTCCCCTTACGCCTGTAATCTCATTGACGATTGTAGTGGATCAATATCCGCTGTTAGTATCCTGTAACTGTATGCAGATGTTCTTTGTAAAGTTTAAACAGAAAAGTTGACAGCCGCCGCGACCGAGACTCGAACCGGGATTTCACATTGGCCGGCTAGGTATGCTAAAATTACTCCACAGCTGCAAGATTATCTGTGTATATGAAAAGTTGCTCCAATTATCTGTGTATATGAAAAGTTCCTCTTATCTAGACACTCTCCAAACTCCTCATTGCTTGTGACGAGGCCCAGGCACACAATTCATGCGGAGACTTTTAGTTGAAGATATTGAGTGGTGTCCTTGGGTCTCGAAATGAGCAACGATGAGCAGGAAGAGTGTCTAGTCGAAACGAATATTCTGTACACACAAAGAATTGGCCGTGCCGTGGTGTTGTAATGATAGCATACCTAGTCAGCAACTCGAATATCTTGGATACCAGTCTCGGCTGCCGCCAATTTTAATGTGTTAATTTTAACATTTGCCATAGCCAAGGTCATTTGCGAAAAAGCTGATAACAGGTGTTCTTTATGCTTGTCAGTTTACTGGGCCTGCTCACTATCTAGACCTCTGTCTCTGTCTATCTCTCTCATGCTATTACCTCCCTTCTCCCTCCGTATCTCTATGAAGTATATACTCTTTGCGTACACTCCTATAATGTGTCGATTTACTAAATGTTTCTTTGAAAAGACGAATTACTGTACCAGAGAGCTTTGTGAAGAGAGATGTTGCTAGAACGCATGTTCTAAACTGCTCATATCTGAAACAAATCATATGGTACACTTCTATCTTGAATATTTTATTAATATTAGGACGGACAAATAATTTCTACATCATAAGGTGATTAAGCGAGAAATATATTATTAATACATTATAAATCTGAATATTCTTCATGTAAAATAAATACGTTTTCAAGGCACAATGCACAGAAGCTTTGATCAGAAAAGCATTATTATCGACTTACAAAATTCAAAATTTATAGTTCATGGAAATTAACGTTTAACCAAACTCTATCACTAAATATTAAAAGAAGATATCCCTGGTGAAATCTAAAAGGAAAGATTCAGAAATTAAATGTACGGTAGTTCAGCAAGAGAGACACAACACTATCGCTTAACACAAAAGCAACTAAAATTTGGATTCATGTATTCTATACATAGTTATGCTAATTGCCAGAAGTTGGGTTTAGCACAAATCTACGGTAATAAAATATAAAACATTGATACGTCAGTAATTGCCAGAAAGTTTGACTGTTTTTAACAGACCACGAATTGACGTCATTTTCCACATGTTTAATTAGTAGTATGAAACAAAACTAATACAAATGTAGGGCATAAGAGGAATAATAATCGAGAGCAGATAAGACATATTTTGAAGATTGTTAATATGTTTCTTTTTAAACTTTCTCTTATACACTATTTGTGATTGATATTTTCAGCGAATTGGCTAAAAACTTCTAACGTAAAATGTTTTTTTCTCCTCGGGTAAAAGTTTCGCCATAAGCTTTGCCATACATATTATTTTGTCTTCTGAACTTGTTCTGAATCTGCTTCAGAGTTGTTCTCAAACTATGTCGTGTGACGATATCTACCTTCCATTCGTCCACGCAATAATTCCACAACTTGGATAAACAGTGCTAACACTTTATATAATACATTGTTTATTTCGTATGAAACAGAATTCACTATGTGTCAGTCCTAGCTCATTTTACATACTACAAGTTCGTGTTCGGTAATACTACATCATATTATATGTTCAAGGAACACCTCTACTTTGTTTCTACATGTAAGGTGTTTCTTACTATTCAGATCGACAAAATATATCAACAATAATTTACCTGTTTCAATACATTCAAGCTTCGTGGAAAAGACTGTCAAGAAAGTGTTAATTGAAATATTCGCTTTGCCTCGTGGCATTTTGGTAGGTTTTGTAGAAAAGTAATGTATGATAATGCCTGCTATTTCCTCGCTTAAGGTTCAACACAAGTGGGCTTTCCCGCCTTTTTCGTTTTACGTCAGTTATATAGATTTCATTACAAGAAAACAGAAATTAACTTTCACGGACCAAAGTTCGTTTCCTCCTTCAATAATGAGTACAATTAGTATTTATTAAATGCTAGTAGTAACTGAAGGATTGTCTGCAGACACTTTTGGGCCATTATTCTGTCCCAAAAGTGTCTGCTCATAATCCTGAGTTTACTATTAATATTTTATTTAAAGTAATTCTATTCATTATTGAAGGACGAAACGATCTTCGGTATGTGAAAGCTAATTTCTGTTTTCCTCTACTGAAATTTCAATAATTGACGTAAAACGAAAAAGGCGGGAAAACCACTTGAATTGAGCCTTGAGATGATTGAAAATGTTCTAAATAACTAAAGTACTTTTCCGTAAAAATCAACGTGTATATATATATCACCGAAGTCAAACAGCTCTGGGTCTGGTCAGTGTTTGGATGGGTGACCGTTTCAGCACTCCAGATGGTGGGTGTTGTCTGTGCGGCGTCAACCCAGCGTCGTGAGGCCAATAGGGGAGCTATATGAATAAAGGTTAGTGAAAGCTTAGCCATTTCCCGACATGTGTGAGTAGTAGGTTAGCGTGCGAATAGTAGACCAATATCCTCCTTCGAAGGAGAGGCCTCATATTTTAGTGGGTCGGACATGGCTGTCATCATGTACATATATATATATATATATATATATATATATATATAAATCGCAGCCATATTCAATCCACTAATGGATAAGGCCTCCCCCAATGGAAGAGTTGCTCTACTGCTCCCACCCTCATCAAATGAGTTGGGAGAGGAGAGCAGAAGCTCTCACTGTGATCCCCACTTTCTTTCATTCCCAGAAGCTCCGCAATTATCCTCAGGATGCTGGGTCAACCCCGAAATTTTCGAGCCCACATCGGGAATAGAACCCGGGACTGTTCGCACTGAAGGCGAACGTGCTACCGATTAGGCTACGCAGGAAAAATTGTTTTCACCCTATGCCAATATGATATACTTTGGTAATTCTTGGACGATTAATAATAATTAAGGCCGTGTTCAGTATAACAAATATTTACGAAAATACTACATATGTAAAAAAAATAAGCAGATTCAGTTATATATAATGCGATTAAAATTGAGAAATTGCATCGAATCGTCTCAACAAGATTTACTAAAATAAAATTAAACATACAAAGGCACAAATTGTAATCATAGAAGCATTTTACTTGAGAGAAGATAAAGATGGTAATAATACATGTTCATTACATTCCTCCTCCCATAATGTAGTTGGCAAAATTAACTAAGACCGGCTTGATCAGACCAACTAAATTAGAGGAAATATATCTATATATGAATAAAGCTTCTAGTCTCTTAGCTACAAATTATTTATTAATGTCGTTTTGCAGACTGGAGCAATTGCGTCTTGCATATCAAAAAATCAAGCCGTTACAATACCACTAACGAGTGAAACTGTAATCATTTCAACATGAAGGTGTAATACAGTGTAGTTAAAATATGACTAAATACTGTGGTTACGTAACGACATTAAATCTTTATATTATCATCTTCTACTTGTCACATGTGATTTCAAAAGTATAGGGATAGTTTGCAAACTAATGTGAATTCTAATACACAGTGGTATTCAAACATAAGAACTTCGAGAAAGCGGTCTGGCACTAAATAATCATACAAAATGTTCTAGCGTCTTCATCAAGCAAATTCTTAATCTGCTTTTTTTTTCTTTTCTCCAGCGTGCAGTACGTGGATTGTTGGTATGTATATTATATTATAGTAGATGTAGTTCATAATGCGAATGTAGTATATTGTACTTTTCGAATAATCGTTGATATTCACACCGTTAAATGTCGGAGAAAAACATCAAACTATTATCACATTACTTTGAAACTACTATCATAAAATGTATCATATTAAACTATTTATGGATGTCCTAAATATAGACGGAAGTGAACAATGTGTGAAATTATATTATAGTAGCTTTTATAGCTAGTTAATCTAAGTATAAATACCACTTTACTTGCCAGACCCCTTGCTTTCTATATAAAATATTAGAATAATTTAGCATATCAAGACAACGATAGTTTCAATTATTATTATATAGTGATCCCCAATGAGTTAGTTCATAGGGAAAATTTCTATACTTTATTTTATAATATTTATAGTAAAATTGGACAAAACGTAACTAGGATAAACTTTAGGGGTATACTTTGTATTTATATTTGACCATTCCAACTGCATTCTCAATTTTGTTATTTTCATTTCACACGAGTTACAATGTATGCCCAAAAGTTTACGAGTTTCTAATTCTAATATAATTCTTAAACACATTGAAATTCATTTTCATCAAGTGTTATTAATGCATTTTTTCAATTGTTGAAGACATGACTCAAATATGTATCATTGCACCATATCTTAGTCATATGTTCCAGGGGATAGAAAGCTTTACAAACTGTATTTGTTTATGCAAAACATAACGATCATTTAACCTCATCGGTAGGGTTGGGAGTCCAATATACATTGTAGATTACATTGACTGGTTTGGACAAATTATAATTATATATTTTAAGTTTCAATTTTCACCATGGACTTATTTTATAAACTCATAAGTTTAATGCGTATTACTGTAGCTCTTCTACCTTTGCCTCGTAATATAAGACTATAATTGATGTATAAACAACCAATACTACTAAGAGAAAACTGAGTGCAAGGGTATCCACTTAAAAACTTTCGAATCAGATCGTCCATGTTGGTCAAGTATGACCTAATCTCTAGAGCGGACGTTCTTTCAGGTTAGATGCTAAAATATGGTTATACTGAATACAGTACACTTTTATTGATAAAATTACAAATCACACACTTCGAAGTGGTATTCAACTTAAACAACAAAAATGTCACTTTAAAACATCGGTATGAAATCAATTTTAAACAAAATTTCTACAATGAAGGCAGTCCGGAAATAACAATTGAATTAACCTCTTGTGTAGAATTATCATTACTGCCAAAATCACAAAAGTAATTAAAATTGTACTATTATCTGTAAGTTTAATTTGAATAACAAAATTTCAATTTAATATGACTATGATTCAAAATCAATTACATTACTTGACGTGTGAAGTGTAAGAAATTCAGGAAATAATCTGAATCGTAACCTCGGATTATAAGCAGCCACGAGAATAAAACAAATCTCAACGCAGTGAACAGACAAGAACGAAGTTGTCATTCTAGTCACAACCAAAAAAAAAACACAATTCAATTAGAAATACGGATCAGAAATCATAATTTCTCCACAATAACAACAATAAGAAATCAAATTTTGGACTTACCTAAATGCTGCTTGAAAACATAGAATACAGATCATATCTCAACTATTTTGAAGACATTGTCCATTGACGCCATCATGTGATATGTGAACAACCAGTTTCAATAGAGTGAACAAAATCGAAGCTTAGAATAGAGTAAACAAACGGTATTTTTCTCACTGAATGCTGATATGCAAATTAGTTATAATGTTGAACATCTCTACTTATTTATTTCCTGAATAAACAAAATGCACACAAGGGAAGCACTGGATACGACAATATTCATATGCATTCAATGCATATGACATTGTCAAATTTAGTTTTAAGATTAATTGTTCAAATACCAACCCTCACTACAAATGAATTTAAACTTCTTCGTACTGCTCGAGACACGAAAAACAAAAGGAAGGAAAATCTAATTCCAGTGTCACTTTAATTTACGCTCGCTCTTACTCGCATTTATTGTACATCAGATAAAACGTCCAAATTTTGACATTTCTTTAAAATACGCTGTATGATTTTTAAACTAAATTTAGATGTAGTTCGGGGAAAAACATAACAGAGACAATTCAATATGAAATGCATGTAGGAACGGCCATTACATTACGTAATGAGTATTTGCATTCGGGAATATCCGTACAGAGCATAAAATAATGACATGTAAATGCAAAAGAAAGATAAGTAGTAGTAGTTTTAATATGCACGACTAGATAATTTTGCTATGCAAAATTCGAAAATCTGCATAATACCCATCGGTATTGAATACGAAATACTGTACACATATATATCCATAGGATGGCTTCTACTATATGAAAATGAATTCCATTTGTGATTAAATTCCATTTGCGTTTAAATTATAGCGTAACTTCTGAAATAGAGAGATGTACGCGCCGCGAAGTCTGATTTTTAGTCGATTGGTTCAGAACCAAGATTGGTAATATAAATACGGTCTAATTTACCCACCATCATACTTGTTGTTTAGTCTTGTTTCTGGGTAATAATTAGCTGGACTTTCTCTGAACGATCGGAATTATTGTTGTTCCCGGTAACCGGTCAGATGCTGAACAATGCTATTCCAATTGTATTCGTGCCATGGAACTACAGAGACGTGGTATATTGTTGGGTGGACATTGATGCTATATACTGAACGCAATTAGTGCATAGTAGTTAAAGCAATTTAAATATAGATCAATTCTGAATTTGATTTTGTTGTATTTTGGTGCTAGTTCACATAAAATCAAACTTTGTTCTTCTTGCCACAACAATCCTTACAACATTTTTTCATACACAACAAAATTTACAGATTGGTTACAGTAGAGAACCACGAAAGGGTTAGGAATATATAATTCAGCATATTGTAATGCAAATATTTGACCATTGTGTTTTGGTTTGAAATATTATTTTATGTAAATAATGTTTTTCATAAAACAAACTTGTAGTATCATTATAAGAAAGTCAGAGGTGTCGAAGATTGGCACTGACTAATATGATATTGGTTTCCCGAAATCTTGTTTAAAAATGCAAAGTGTTTGTCTTGCACAATGTTTTCGATTGAATGGTTCCATGTTAAATGCATATTCTAGTTCATCATAAGCTGATACACTATTAATTGACACATTTCCCTCTGTAGTTGAATTACTTTAAAATACCCATGCAATTGATTTTCTAGCTAACCATTCTCTTATTAAACCTTGTATCAAGATAGGATAGTAATTGGGCAGGTGCCTTAAACTTTACAACTGTAATTGCATAGTTAAGTTCACAGTTTACTATTCAATCTGAAAATAAACACTTCGCAATGATTGTAAAGCAATACACGCGTTCTTAGCGCAACATGCACGATATTTCCTATTGTTTACATTACATTTATATTAAAAGTTTTATCATCAATCAAATCTTAATTTGAATGCTTAGTGCCAAATATACACTATGTTTCAAGGACATTAAGAAAGCTTTATTCACAATACCTTTAATAACGTGTTTCGTAATCTGTAGAACGTAGAAACTAGCAACATATAGTACATTGCAATCTGATTCAAATATTCAGTGGATTACGTTAAAATGAAAAGTTCCATCTTGTTAGTGATTTTCTGCTGCGGTTACATATATAATTTCAAATTCCATCTTATACGACATATATACAAAGCCAAATGTGTGTCTTTCGATACGCATAGAAATACATATTAAGTGTAATCACTTGAAATATTACAATCTTACTTTGAATCGCATGTGTGAAAGACGACTTCGAGGTGGCACAGGGGCTAAAGCGTTCACTTTCTGTTCGTGTGGTAACGGTTTCAATTTCCGTTTTGGTCCATTGCATGGAGTTATTTGAATCTTACTTCATCAGTAGGTCCCGTCCTTGGAAGCTCAACATAATGATTTGGCCTTAATAACAATTATATTTACTCTCGAGAAACGCAATTTAATACGATGCGCCTATTGTATCACAGCATTTACATTATATAGCATAGCATTTAATATATCTAACAGATTTTTTTTCTTCCTAGCTACACTATGAAACGCACATTCATTTTGAAAAGCACATTTCAGTAGCCATGTGGTTGTTATCTATATTAAGACAAAACGTGGGAATATAATATGGGTTATACTGTAGTTATTTCTGTATGCATTCTAAAGGGAAACCAGAAGTTGTCAGCACCCATGTTTATTGCACAAGTCTTCCAATGTAAATTCAGCATGTTGATGTATTTTCACCAAACGGAGGAAAGTCCTTCAACCAGTAATTATACTTTTTTGCCTGTGTAATTCGGCAACGATCGTCATCAATTTATTGCCATATTCTTTAAAAACAATATATTACTCTGGAGTTACGCTGGTTTCTTACATAGGAGATTGAACAAACTTAGAATCGATATCAATACATAGAATCGATTAAAAATTTAATAAACTCTAAGAAGATATTACTTCGACGTACACATAACATTTGCATGTTTCATAATCCGTCTAATATCTTTCTAACTGTATTCAATCCCAAATCGCGTCCTAAAATGGGGAATGCCCTCATATGAAGGCATTTAAATAGTAATTTCCTGTGAAAGTTTTTCCTTAAACAACGCATATCTTGAACTCGAATGAGATATTAAAAAAAGGAAGCAAGAAATTTGAGCATTCAATCAGTAATAAAAAAAACACTGTATAATATTTAAAAAGTACAAGCACTGATATTATAAACTTGTCTTAATCTAGGAGCACTACGGATGATTTTGCATTAAAGCTTTGTAAATTTGAATAATAAATTGAGCATATAAATGACATACTTTGAAATGTCGTTTGCTGAGTAACACATGTAAGGGCGCATCTAGGTTATAGAAATTCAGTAAAACAATAATGATAAAAATATCATAAGAGTTAAGTAAATTGGTTATTAGTAATTAGAGTGAATAATAAATTACAATTTATTACTTTTCAGGCTAATGGAAAACAGGGCCTAGGTGTAAGTATTGGTTGAAATTAGTTGTTAACTAGTAGAGATAATAGATCTGTACAAACAATTGGACTAAACAGTTTATTGCAACTTAATATTACAATGTGTTAAACACTTACTGTAACTATGAACTCCTCTGCCTTGCATATGTACAAGGTGTCTGAGTTTACCGCACAATCTTCCTAAAATGAAGAATATAATTACTGACTAGAATAATAATAAAATAATTAAATTAAGTGTGCTCTATGGAATAGTGGGATTCAAAACTTCCACTGCTAATCTGAAGTTGAAATTATTTTTAAAGTGAGACGAACGATGAACTGTATAGGCTCACATAACAAAATTTAAAACACTTGTCGACAAAGTGAAATATATCACTACTTGCAAAATATGTTTAGATTAGATTTCTTAATTTTAGCGTAGAATCATAATCCAAAACAAACATTAACATGATTCATTATTAAAAAAAAAGCAACTTGCGGTTTTGGTACATCACTTCCAGTAAGCGACATATATTATAAATATAATCAGTTTATAGTTCTGTATCCGAATTAAATATTACAATATTCTGTATCCGAATAAAATATTACAATATTCTTATTTTTAATAAATTCCTTGCATTGTAAAGCAGATGTACTGGTGGTCAATAAGCAGTTACGATCTATCTTTCCGACACACTTGCAAAATCCTTTCAAGATCAACGGAGGGTTTTGATGTGAAAGGGTCTCAGTATTTTTTTTTTTGGTTGTTTTAGACCTGGAATTGAAATCTGGTTAACAAAACGTTCCATTTGAAAAATTCAACATACTGTATATATATATATAGGTCATTTTTCCTAAAGATGGGAAGTGGCAAATATCCCGTTTCTAGATTGTCTATCGGATCTAGTTTTCTCATTTTTTTTATTATTATTTTTAGTAACAACTTATTATGTTAATTTTAATAGGGATGTACATGTGGTCTTATTCACCCTGAATATCGGGTGTTGCATAATAACTGTTAAAACTCCTGGGAGGTGATTCCCGACACTGAGACAAGAAAAAAATGCATCTTGAACTTTCGGCGATCGGACACAGTTTCGGACCTACAAAGTGCTGAAAGCGTGGGAGATCAACTTTCGATGCCAGTATTTCGGAAACTATCCAACGTACAGAGCGCGGGTAAATATAAACATAAGAAGTCATACCTGCTCTATTTAAAAATATGCATGCTTCAGAACCATACAATGCAAGCGCAAGGGATTTCCCAAAGGAACGTAGGGATTCCTGGATAATCTGCCAATGAAAGATTGGTCTAAATTAAAATGAATGGACAGGGTTCCCACCTGGTAACAATAATTCGTTTGTATTAAATTGATATATTAAAGAAAAAAAACATGGACAACAGTGACGTTCTGAGTATTAAGTGGATTAAATTTGTAGCCGCATGGTCTAGGAATATATCTGCAGTGTCGGTAGTGCACAACACATGAAACAGGGTGATTCACAAGTGTTTAAACGCTTAATAAAAATGCCCAGAAATGTCCTCTAGTAAGCGTGAGTTCAAAGAGATGGAATTGTGAGGAGTAGAATCAATAACATGAATGTCATTGCCAATTCGCTAATTATATTACCTCAAACCGAATCGATATGCTGTGGAAGGTTGCATACCAATAATAGTATGCCTGAAGGCCAGTTGAAATTGCGCAAGGGACTCACAAAGAAAGTGGGAAATATCCTTATTAAAAGTAAAGGAAACCCACTATTGTGATCACATAACATCGAGATCGAAATGTAGCCAATAAAAGTGAAGATGAATGTCAACATGTCAAACTACTGTTGGGATACCGACCTACATGCGGAAAATATGAAAATAACTTTGTAAGTTTTAGTACACACGGTTCACATTCTAGTGCATCGTAAAAAGAGCATAATTGTATCAATGTCCCACTTCTGCTGGGAAACCGTCCCACACTCGAAACATAGACGAATAACTGTAAAATATATTACACATGATTCACATTCTCCTACAACGTAAAGTAACATAATTGTATCAATGTCCCACTTCTTTTGGGACGCTTTCCCACATTCGAAACCTAGGAAAATAACTCTCTGAGTTATTCTATCATATATGCTCCTAATTTTGATACAACTTGAAGTAAAACAAAATAGCATGTCCCATTTCTTCTGAGACAACATCACGCACTCGAAATATAGGAAAATAACTCTGCAAATTCGTATGTTGCACACGGTGCACTTTCCAGAACGAAGAAGAAAATAAAACAATTAGTCACCTGTCGCACTACTGCTGGGGCACCATCCCAAAGGAGAAAAACTACATGAAGAACACTGGGGAAAAAGGTCGTAAATCTCCGATTGTTTACAGACTACTTTGCAGTAGGAATAACAAAAGTCAAACACACATGTCGTCAGTATGTATAAGAGGGATTTCTAAAAATAGTGGGTAACCCCTAAAGGAATGAAGACGAAGAAGCTGGAGGAAACACTAACGATGGCAGGTAACTTTCCCAGGCATAGAAGATCAGGAAGGAATGCCTCTGAGAAGCGCACAACCTCCGCCCATAGAAATCAATTAACAACAAGTTCCAGGATCTGCAATTCGATCTGCATTAAAAGACACTATGCAGTGCAGAGAAATACTCACAAACACTGGGATACTCAGAGACGATCCTCAATATGTCCGCCATTGACTTCAATACAAAGCTGACATCGGCGAACACAGATTGTCTGGTAGGCTCAAATCAACGTGGCGTGTCACTAATGGTCCTAGCAGCGGCAGTGACACGAGCAACGAGATCCTCAACACTTTCCACGAGGGTTTCATACACGAGCCTTTTCATTTCTCCCCCCAAAAATAAATCCTCTGGTGTGAGGTCGGGGGAGCGAGGTGGCCACAGACGAGGTTCATCCCTGCCAATCCAGCGTTCACCGAAAATATCGTTGAGTACAACCCTGATTTCTTGGTCGAAATGCGCGGCGGCGCCTTCGTGTTGATACCAGATATGTTATCTAGTTGCGAGTGGCACGTTTTCCAAACGTCCAGGTAATACGTCCTATAGAAACACCCGATAACTCCCACCATTCAAAGTAGTTCGCAAAATGTACGGGCCTATCAAATAATCTCTTACTATGCCACACCACACATCACTACGAACCTATGTTGATGATGGCGCACAAGGATTGTGGGGATTGTCTATATCCCAGACGTGACTCTTGTGGGTGTTGAAGAAGCCATGTCTAGTAAAAATGGACTCGTCAGTCCACAATACTATTGCTGAAAAATCTGGAATGGTTCGTGTCTGTTGCACATATCATTGGCAGAAATCTATGCTCTGGGGAAAGTCCGTAGGTAGTATGTGGATTATCTTCTGCAATTTGTATGGGTCCGGAAGAACGCGGAACACATTAGTATGGTAGGTTTATCTCGGATGAGCTGACCACGTGTGCTAGTGTCAGGATCGTCCCGTACCCCGTCCAACACCACCTCTTTTAATTGCACAGTGCGGGGTTTTCCACAATTCCACTTACGGGGCAGTAGCGAACAAGCTTCACGCAGTCGAGGATCAAGTCGTGCACATAGTGTATGGGCTGGTAGCAGCCTATTTGGAAAACGTTTCTGATACAAACGCCGTACTTCAAAGCTGGTTTTGTGCCTCCCCATAAACGAGATGCATATGGGCAGGTTCGTGGTTAGAGTATTTAGCCATTATCCTGTTCGAGAACTGATAAAAACAGGGGAAATTTTATTTCCCTATGACGGATTATGACTACTTTGATTAGCACCCACGTAATGTCACACAGGTGTCCATGTAGCTGTTAATAACCCAAAAGAAACACTCGAGTACGTACTCAAGGTAGAATATTCCTTGGCGCAATTCAATCACACGCAAGCTAGACTAAACTCACAGCAGCAAACCGAAGAACTTACAGGACGATCAGCTGTCGACTAAGAATAGTCTTCAGGTGCATCCACCAAAGCTAATACGTTACAGATGATATACACTTCCCGAACCTCTAGTGGAACATTCTTTATCACATAGCTGAAATCGTTCTCAGCCTACTCTGATTGCGTAGCGTCATTTTCGTATGTAATTCTTCAAACCTCTGATTATTGGTTTCGCCTTTGTGGTCGTTCCTTTCATGGTAGCAATTTCACACCACGCTACCATTGAGTCGTATGGGCCCAGAAATACAAATGGCTTTTATCCCTTCACTTGTCTGTAGGATGAATTCCCTCGGCAATCATAACCGATGCTGATATTGTGTTCTGCACGAAAGCAAGTTTTTGATTCCAAGGTCTCTGGGCAAGGTGAAGCTATTTTGGTTTCCCATTGCCATTCCGTGGGATGATAATGGCGTCCTACAGTTTAATGTGGGATCCGAACCACTTGTGTCACCACCGGGAATCGAACCCGGGACCATTTGATTACAAGCAAGAAATATGGAAGGGAACGAAAAGAAACAAAACTTTTTGTTTACCTTGTTCACATCACTTGTTGGCCGTTTTCGTGATACTAACACGATCGGATTGTCATCATTGCAAACATCAGGCTAAGGGAATGGTTTAAAAGGATTAAGAAAATGGGCACAGAACAGGACGACAGACAGAACAACAAATTAAACAAAGCAATCGTAAGACACCAAGGATTGTAATCTATTAAAATTGTGACCTATTAAAAAAAATCAATGATTTGTATCCATTAAAATTTAACTTCCGTTCCCAAAGTATAATAGGTACTCACGGCTTTCACGTAAGGTGACATCCCGATATTTTCATGGAGCGAATTAGCAATGGCTTTCATGTTATTGATTCTACTCCTTATATTTCCTTCGCTTTGAACTCATGTTTACTAGAGTACATTTCTGGGCATTTTTCATTACGCGTTTAAATACTTGTGAATCACCCTGTTTCATGTGTTGTGCTCTACGGACACTGCAGATATCTTCCTAGACCATGCGGCTACAATTTTCCTCCACTTAATACTCAGAACGTTACTGTTGTCCATGATCCGTACCTGGCGATTATGCAACCAAACACAACGGGCATGAAAGTGTGCGTCATTTCGTATTTTTTTTAAGATATCGATTTAATACAAACGAATTATTGTTACCAGGTGGGAACCCTATCCATTCATATCCATTTAGACCAATCTTTCACTGGCAGATTATCCGGGAATCCCTACTTTCCTTTGGGAAATCCCTTGCGCTTGCATTGTAGGGCTCTAAAGCATACATATTTGAATACATATTTGGACTTCTTATGTTATTTTTTTTCCCGCGCTCTGTACGTCGGATAGTTTCCGAAACATTAGCGTCCGAAATTCATTTTCCCACGCTTTCGACACCTTGTAGGTCCGAAACTCTGTCCGATCGCCGATAGTTTAAGAGGCATTTTTATCTTGTCTCAGTGTCAGGAATCAGTTCTGAAGTGTTTTAACAGTTATTTTGCAACACCCGTATATAGGATATTTTTTAAAAATGTGAAATTATTAGGTACAGTAAGTACTCATGAACATAGAGCAAAACGATATAGCTGCCACAGAGCAACAAATACTTGTTAGAACAGTTTCCTAAATCAGGGGACAATTTGAAGTAGATATTTGTAGCTCGTAGCTGTTAAACCAGAAGCACCAGTAGAGGATATTTGGAGGACCACGGTAAGCAGTACCAAACAATAAATAAAACCTCTAAAGAATGAGTGTTAGAGTCTTGATATAGGAAAGGGAGGATTGTGAGGTCTAAAAATTCAATAATAGAAATAATATTGTCCATAGTAGATATACACGCTGAGAAAATGCGATAACACGTAGTAGTGTGTTCGTACATTGAGACATGTACAAATGACATATCTAATAACATAACAAATTCGGTTAAGAACGATGGAAAAAGCGTGTGCAGACGGACCGATCTCATCGAACATGTAATATCAACAATGGGTATTGGTGTTAATATAACTGGGAAAATTTAAAAAAAAAACAGAAACAGGTGTGCTATAAATAACAATACGTGTGTTTTATCAAACTTCTTGAACAATCGATAACATTCAGTCATAGTCCAGCTAGTCAGTACTAATAGTTTCCGATCGTTTAGTACTATCATTCATAATTTAGCATTCCCAATAGCATTCCAAACATAGGTTTGGTACTAGAAATGGAATTAGAAATGTCATTGCATTCATTGGTAACTGCATACTTGTCCCCACGACGCAAGACATACAGTTCTAAGTAGAGATTACGATAAGAAATGCCATACGCGTGTTAAATAATTAAACATGTTACCTGAAGAGTCCGTAGCATCAGAAGGTATGTTCCACGTTGTTCCTGTCCGCCACATACATCTTTATGGCCTCCATTGTAGGGCTTAGATGTTTTGCTAATACTTTTGGCTCCTCCTGAAGTTTCTGGTACACAGCCTGTATACGGTTCCCTCATCTTGTTCTGGCTATTCTGCTTATTTTTCTAACTATATTACACTATATTGTGTTATTATCTCTTCTGTTTCTCACCTGCTTACATGCGTACCGAAATCCCAACTTTCTTGCCATTACTGTGTTTTAGTAATGCTTGTTTGCAGAGTGTGTCCTTAGAGTATCATTAATAAAGGTTTCGTAATGTTTTATAGTTTTGGCGTGACTATCTATTTTTACTTAAGCTCTGCCTCGTCTAGTGAGCTCCTTGATGAACTTGCACTTTGGCTACATGTAACTCAAAAAGTATATGTTTGTCGACATATGATTCCTGAAATGTATGTAATAATTTCTTAAAATTTTCTGAGTTCAAAAAATATAAGATTTTTTTTTTCTGAATATCATTGAGATGTAGCCTCTATTTCTTTTTTATATCGGTCTCGTCTCATATAAAGGAAAATTTACGAAATTACTTTTGGATTTTAATATTTTATTTTAATTTTTTTCTCATCTTTAGCTCAGCCCGGGATGGATTAAGTAGAGGATGACGGAAGTATCGATCAGAGTTTTCTTAAGGTACTCTCCCGACACTCTCTTGATTAAACTGAGGGAGACCCTGGAAAATCTCATTCGGGATACTCAGTATTGGAGTTCGAGCACACATGTCTACTGATTGATGCTCTGACGGTTTTACCGTCTGCACCACGGGTATTGGATGAACTTACTTTTAGAACATCTACTTAAGCCACGCAAAAACATGAAACACAAAATCAACATTATTTGGAATATACACTGTATTTGTCTAACAGCAATAATACGTATCTACATCTTAGTAAATTCAAGAACATTTGTTAGTAGTTTGATTATTTACTGAGCTTAAGTAAGTGCAGTAGTCCGTGAATAAAAAATGATTTTAAAGAAAAAAATATTTTGCTAGAGTTTTGATCGTTAAACCAAATTAAACCAGCATTGATTTTTGAAATAAAACTCCGATGGACGATCTTCCAAAACCACATAGTAATATTATGTTGGCCTAATCCAAGGGAACGGAAGGATTAAGTATTCAATTTTTTGTGTCAGTTATAGGATCATACATGTTCTCGTCTTTTCTTTAGTGCCTAGAGGTAGTTTTTTTTCGTTTAGAAATATACGCCGAAAATATCGTTTTTAAAGAACAGAAGCTTGTGCATTAGAATGAGCTATTTTTTTTAATTGAATATTCATAAAAATCAGTAAGGAAAGTCTTTCAGTGCAATGGAATACGTTTGCAGGAGAAGATTATATCAAATATTATGTATTAAAAGTTTTGAGCAACATGAAATCAGGTGCTAGCAATATATAATTAGATACAAAGTGTTTCTTTCGCCGTACACAGTGTAGAACATACGTGTGTATATCGAACAATTGATAGTACATTAGCTCTCAACATATTTCATCACATTTCAACGATCGCAGCGAGAGTGAGATACAATTCTAATAGTATAGGGCGTCAAGTACCCTATCTTAATATTTGGACTTGCT
This sequence comes from Lepisma saccharinum, assembly GCA_022664845.1. Taxonomy (NCBI): domain Eukaryota; kingdom Metazoa; phylum Arthropoda; class Insecta; order Zygentoma; family Lepismatidae; genus Lepisma; species Lepisma saccharinum. The sequence continues at coordinate 39,430 of JAGDQP010005681.1, forward strand.
CTAAGAGTGATTTATCATCACATATGTATGTGCTAGTCTGGAGTTGATGGACAGGAAGATGTATCAATGAGACAGCATAAATGTTTGCATTAAACTGGGTTATTCAAACACACCGCGATGGGGAAATGAGTCGTATACAGAGTTACGACAGGCACAGGCTCTTCAAAAGCAAAAACGTCCTCAGCTCATTTGAAAACGCCACGAGGCCATCCTCTATGATCAACCACTAACATGGACAAAAAATCGGGAACCTTTGCATATGTATAGCTGTAAGATGAACGTGATTGACAATATTTTCCAATGGAAATAAAAACTCTGCTTGCCGGTCAACTTTGTCAGAACGAATGGACCCAGAAGAGAGGGAACATCTCGTCGCAGTGCCAAGACCTCCGTAAGCTTACCTGCTGCTCCATCTAGGCGTCTTGCGTCTAGAGATAAAACGTTGACGCAAAGTCGTAGTCGATGTTATTGCATTTACCTCAGCATTCATCTGAGAATCATTTTGCACATTACACATTTTCTATCCTCAATTAGATATATATATGTCTTTTTGTGAAAAATTCTGAATTCTTCAGTAATTCCATGTTTTTCTTTATTTCAGCAAGTTTTTCTTGATGTTGGAGTGAGTATTAAATATTCAGTAGTACTAGTAATGGTTTATAATATTATGTTTGTTTATTGACAATTTATAAACGCTCCTCGTTAAAAATTGATTTAAAACATGAACAAAAATACGTGTATATTATACAGTTTTTTGTGTGTTTTTGTTCTTTTACAACATCACCTCTAATTAGAACACGTGGTTAAAATTCACCCATATACAAACTTAATGAATATTATAATTAAAGTAAAGTCGAAAAATAGTGTTCAAAGCTACTCAGTTATCTATTGCTTGCGGTTCAGTTAATAGACGAAAAATTGAAGTTTCTTTCAACTATTCTTACTGCACTGCTGGTTAACCATAACAAAATATTGTTTCAAAGAAACCGGGATTCTTCTCACTCCCTGAGGTTCTAATCATGGTATTTGAATGATGAAGTAACTGTTGATGTCATGTATGATAAAGTGAGAGATCCCAAAGATTGTTCACACGTAGAGTCAATGAATAAGACAAGTGAACTCTGCAAAAACCGTAAACAAGTGTCAGCAACTTTGATATTGATTATTGATGTTGTAACTGATCTGAGTTCTTACATCTATTATAATAAAAAAATGGTTATAATTTGTCACAGGTATCAGGTGTTCTTCGTAGGAAACCTCCGTAAATAAAGTAATCAATTTAGTAAATTTGAAGGGGCATGAAATGACCGCTAGTCATAATGTTACTCCTTTCATGAAAATCACAAAATAAGCGAGCTATTCTGCAATTCCCATTAAGAGAAAAGGAACACTTGTACGCTAATCGAAGCGTGGTCTTTGGTTCTATCCAACAAAGAAAGAAAGTAGTTGATTTAGTACGTACAACAAATCACCGTGTATGTGCCGACCGAGCAAGGAATACACATGAAGTTGTTGCATACTACAGACCCAGAAACATATTTTACACGACATTAGACAAGACTTGCAGAAATTACGCAACTATTTGTTGGTCAATGCAATTTGTTATACAGCCTTTCTTGAATTGTTATAAAAACACCCATTGTGCCCAGTGGTCTTATATTAAAGCTACAGGCGCCAATTAATTAAGATATTTGAGAATATTTTAATCAGAGCAGAAATGGAAGTTAGAATTCCTTTGTAAGTGTTCAAGACAAATATGTATCACCCTGACACTCGCATTTTAGGGGAAACATTTTCCTTAAAATAAAAATAATTTCACAATGTGCTTTGTTAAAGTTTCTAGGATGATAGGATGAAGGTGCCCATCTGCAAAAGACAGAAAAGCACTATGCGATTCTCTAAAAGGACAAGGTTATTTTTGTGCTGAACGCAATGTTATTGTGTGTGGATCTTCTACTGCACAAAATTTATAGGTGTCAGTTTTTCAACATTTAGAATCTGGTAGAGATTGTTCTAATACATATGACAAAACAAAGGAAGAAACATAATATGTAGCATATATTGTCTTTACTCATAATTTCTTTTACTCAGAACTGGACTAACAAATGTTTCTATCCCAAGTGAAATAACGCTATTTTCAATATTAAGCCAGAACATAAGTACTGTAAACCCTGTTTACAAGTTCGGGACAATATACTGTATTCAATATCACATATGTAATATAAATGCTGCGTTTTAAAGTGCAAACCATGAAATGTATATCACAATACAAAATAATGCACACGATGAATATAATCATAATATAGTGTATATGGGAAAAGTGCATTTTGTAGGTTCTTGTAATTATATAATATGCTGTCCTATACATGGTATAGTAAAGCAAAGCCGAAATTGTAAGAAAACAAACCTTTATGGGTATAGTTCCTATACTATTAGCAGTTGAACAGAGACGGTGTAGTGCCTCATTGATTCTGGACCTGCTTTTTTAAAACCACTTATTCAAAAATTATGCAATTAACCTGCAAGTGATTACTCAAAGGAAGTAAAAAATCGTTCGAAATTTACATAAAAACGGCTTTGCGTATGCGTACAGATAATACTAGTAATCAATGCCATCTAATCCGATAATGCCATGAAATTCACTGAGAATTACACCAAAGTCCATTGAATTTGTTATGGAATTACCCACTTGAAAAAACTGTAAGGATAATTAGTGTTACATGTCGACTTACTTCAACTAATGAGAGTTAGTTACTGAAACGTCGGAGTCCTACTTACGACTATTTTGATCAATGTTTTGTTCATATTATTTCTGAGAATGCTCTACTTCCTTTTGGGATACCAGCAATCCTCAGGGGATACCTTTGGGGAATATTATATTGAAATTCCCTTCATTGCATATATTTCCATTTACTTTCTCTATTACGCACTTCATAAGAAATAATTCTGTATGAAGGGACTATTTCCAAGCTATGCGAACATTGATATGTCATAAGACGTAAGCATTTCATGATCATTGTTCGACTCCGGGCTAGGAGCGCCATGATGCATAAAGATTACCTCTCAAAGAGGAACAATATGTTTAATCTTAGGTGCTATACATTCTCTAAATGCGTTGATATTACTCACTTTTCATAAATTCCTACACAATGTGAATTTTGCCAGGTCCACAAACAGAGAAACCCAGACCACGATTCAAGTAAAGTATTCAACATGTTGGGCATGGCAATGCGTCTTAAATGTTTCTCCATAACTTCGCCGAAAAGATATATGCAGGAATATGTTTTCTAAAGCGTTCACTATTTTATCCGGGAATGCATTTCTATGAACTAAATCAACATCATTCTGTTGAAAATTCGCAATGCATCGCACTAGTGATTGTGTAACTATACAATTGCAGATCACCTGTTACAAAAATAAATATCGTTTAGTTACTACAGTTTGATTGGAGACAACCTTACCCAAAGAAACGTGTCTTGGTCCATTTTTTCATTCCTCTGAACTCATTTTCTTGTGAATTTTGGAACAGAAAAGGTGCAACTTCACCATTGGAACAGGCAATTCCTGCTTGAGTGTGAGCATCGCACTTCAACTTTGCTCCCGTTATTTTACGTTTCAGTTTAGGTGATACATCCATCGAATTCTCCTGGACATCATTTCCAGCTGGCGTGTACACATATGCGTACTTTCGTGGAGTTGTTATAGTAACTTTCAGTTTAACTTTTGGTAATCGTTTCCTGCAACACTTTTCTACCTGATACGGGATTGAGTCTTGTATTTTTATGCAAATCTACTGACACATGCAATTATATTTATTTCAGTCAGACCTTCCCAGCTAGTGCTTAATAACACCTCTAATCGCCACTTTTCGAAAACAAAATTTACATTTTTGCACCATCTTACACTTTTAACAACTGAGCGTATTGCTATCTTCTGAATTGTTGTGCAATCATTGGCCGTCTCTTGGGTAAACAGTGTGACGTGTTGGGTGGTTCTTGACTGCGAGAACACATTCAACACTTTGGTCAACTCTCCTCTACATGAAGCGACAAATGCATTACAGTAATGCACTACCTCCATTGCAGTTCTTATCAACCACACTTGCTTCTCCACAACATATTCGATAGGAAGTATATAGCATTAGGGCAAATACACACATATTTCTTGTTATTTATTCAGTCGTTCACGCAATTCCTCCTGTGTTGATTATTATTTGTCCGCATCTGTACTTGGATTATTAGATATACAAAACATAAATTAATATAATGTGTTAATCATTAATATTAAATTATATGTTTTTAATTTCAGGAGCTTCTCCATGGCGTTGCTGTAAGTATTGCTAGCTCGATAGACTTTTAAAATCTGCAAACCATTTTCATGAAAACGATATTCAACATATTTACATAAATATATTTACAAAAATACACGCCACACACACATAAAGACAGTAAGTTTAGGTAAGGATTTATTTTTATGTTTTAAATAGAAACTTACACTTCAACGGTTTGCAAGGAGAAATACGTAACATATTTGTATTTTTTTCCATTAGTCGAAGAAAAATATGAGGCGTACACGGAAAGAATAACAATTTAAAGAAAATGTTATCACAAAACCCACAATTTAAAGTATAATCAGTTTTGTACTTCTAGGTATCTCGCGAGCCTGACCCCTAAAGCCAAACATAATTACAATTCAATTAATCAATTTTTAGAATGTGTTTCCCCTCACAACTCTCGAAAATAGTTTTTCAGGTTTTCGTTGTTTTTCCTTATATACCGTAAGATGCAAGAAATAAGACTAATGATATTACACTGCATACAACCCTTTATATTACACTATGCACAATATATCATATGGTGCATTATACATAAGCAAATAAATGATATTTAAGAAAGAAAATATTGTCGGAAATTATAAAACTGATAAAGAGTGAGAAGTTTGTATTAACTGGATTTGATGCGTTTGTTGCGTTAACTACGTTTGTTGCAAGCTGACAATTCATCGCCCATGTTCACACATACACCACCATCTCTACACCTTAAACATATATAGATATACAACGTCATATAACAAAGTTCTGGTTTACCAGACTTGCCTGTCAGACTGAAATAAATTGTACCATATACTTCGTAATTAGTTTGAAGCACATACAGTATATCAAAAGAGCGTCAGTTAGTGACTAACGTCGTTTTATATTAGAAAACGAGAATATTATGAAACATAATAGATCTTTTCTTATACAGAATTTTCAATTGAATAGATATCGTCTTTTTGAATTAATAAAATAAACATAGAAAGGTTACTTAAATGACATATTTGTACACTGACTATGAGCTGAATCTTATAATTTTCTGAAACAAAATGAAGGTAAATAATTTTTCATATCAATACAATTAAAGTACATATATTTCTCTTAGATTATTCCTCCTGATAAATCTAGGGGCTGTTAAACGAATAATAAAGCTATAACTACCTGCGAATCAAGAATATTTTCTCTAAACAAAGACATGCCATACAATTGCAATTTGAAATTACCATATGATTTCAAATTTATGCTAATAATGCATCGTCTTTTACAAGTCAAATTTGATCTACATATATAAAGAGTATGGCAGATATTTTCTTTACGGAAAATTGCAAAGATTTTAAAGAATATAGTTTCAATCAATAAATTATCGAACATTTTTTGTTATATAGTGAGCTCCTTAATGACTCCTACTGTAATACATACTGTAATACACTAAATAGCTTCAACCATCTTTCTGCTTCATTCACAATGATAACTTCATGTACAAAAACATTTCGTGTGCAAAAACAGCTGTGTTTTAGCTAAGCAACTCAACTTAAGATGTTATCAATAAATACTACTTACTAGGAGTAAATCAATATTCAAAAGGGATTAATTAGTGTAGTTACGCCATGGTAAATAATGACGATTCAATTAATTTATTAACAAATAAAGTTCTTATTAATCAATCGGAATCAAACATTTCTTTACGAACTCTATATAATATATTCATCTCTGTGTAATACACAGTGTTACTTGACAAGAAGCTCTTCATTATAATTAAGATATTTTAAATTGTTTTGGAATAGTTTCAGAACACAAATTAAATGCTGTTTTAATTTTTTTTTTCTTTTGTTTCCAGGGAGCACTTTTTAAATTTGCGGTATGTATATTTATTATATAAGACAGATGTATTAAAATAAATATAGTGTAATTTGTACTTGAAATAATCTTTGTTGATTCAGCGGTGGAGGCGACTAGCGGACGAGATGAACTTTTCTAAACAGTACGGTCTTGTCAGATTTTGCTTTTTCGATTAAGTTGAAGTCAGAGATTAAATTAAGGTTGGGCTCGGTAGTGATAAACCACCCATCAATTGGTTGAAGAGTGCTGGGAACCGCCTATCACTTTCATCTTACGCCATGGATCTTGTGTTTCTATATATTACACTATACATACAACACGTCTGTCGACAACTATACGGAGCCATTTGGACAAGGACGAATCACTGACTAAAATATAATTCAGTTGTTAGAAACAAAATCCAGCTTCATTTCGTGGCTTATTTAGTTTTCTCTACATGATTAAGATAGCGGTTGCTAAATAGTACTCCTCGATGGGGAAAAGTTAGCTGGATTGTTTCCTTATTGTATCATATTGTTACCCTTATTAGTTGTCTTAATATATATTGTTTTAGAATTGTTGCCAGTCATCTTATTACAGCTACAAGTAGCGGATAGAAGCACCTTTGAATACAGTGTTAGGAAAAATTAATTTTGCTCCCTCATACTTACAGAAATTGTTCACAGAGATAAATAATAAATGCGTGAGAACATATATAGCTTGCCGACAAAAATGACGTACTTCATTGTCACTTAAATCAAAGACAGGAATAGGAAGGCTATGTGCTCTCCTAGGGGGTAGATTGTAACAAGTGTGGGGTATTATTGAACATGGATGCGGCAGTTTAAGAAATCCTTAATGTTATTGCAAACACATTTAGTTTCTTAAGATACGGAAGCAGAATAATATAAACGCAAGTTTTTCTATACATTCAAAGATTATAAACTACACAATTGTAAATACACTTTGCATTTACTTGCTTTATTGTTTCTTTGTCGGTGCTATGAGGATTGCATAACTATTAGGATTGTATAAACTGTGAACTCGTAGAAATTGTCTAGAAAATAAGTATAGCCTAATTCAAATGCTTTCATAGATATAACGAAAAGAACGAAATATTGTTAGTAATATAAATTTTATTTCAAAATAAATTTCCGTCTCAACATTTTGTTTTAGCTTTGTAAAGTTCCTAAAATTTACGGTGTTCTTCTTAACTTTCTCAATACTTTAATAAAAAACACCGTTAATAGAAAAATATTTATTTTCCATAATATTTCGTCCCACTCGCTGGAAATTCCAGATAACAGCTGAGGAAGCTCCAGCGAGTGGGGCGAAATATTATGGAAAATAAATATTTTTCTATTAACGGTGTTTTTTATTAAAGCATTGAGAAAATTATCTTTTAGCTTTAGGGACATAAGCTGCTTCTCTGTTCAAAGCTTCCGGGTACGTCGAATTACACACATTTGGTTATTATGTAAGAATGAGAACTGTGATCAGAAAATATCAAGGACAATTTAATACTCGAATTAATGTACTTATTTTGTAAGGTATCTTGGAAAGATAAACTTCAGTTTTCTTCTTTCCAGAAGCTTACAATCTCTGATAGTATTCCTTACTCTGGCACACACAAATTATGCGAAGCACCATACGCCAGATTATGCACGAAAATGGCAACAACAAATGACAACTCTCTGTCATAGTGCCTTCAATGCATAAGTGTTGGAAAAATAAAATTTTATTTCATTAATTAAAAGTGATCTCCAATGAACTAAGGTAGCCCCATCCCCTACAGCTGCAGTTAGTATTGTAATTCAATTCTCACGTTAAGTAATTCTATAATTGCAAACGGTTTGTATTCAACCAGATCTGGACTAAACGCATTCTGTTTGAACGGATTCTTCAACCAGGGATTCTTGGTCGATCATTGTGTAATGGCCAAACCACATATAAATCATTGTTTTGGATGTATTTCATTGTATTTGAAATTATATTTCATTGTTTTTATATTATTCAAGATAACTATAACAATTATCATTGGTTTATTAAAAGCAAATTGTATTTTACATATATGAGAAACATTTATGTAGTTTGAATATACAGTGTGAAACAACCTCACATGTTTCGCGCTAGTACCAAGAAGGCTAATATATGACATTAATATAACTTAGCGCGGAACTCAAATGCTGCAATTATGACAAAAAATAAATGTTTAAAGATATTTTCAGTTTGTGAATAGTTTATTTAATATTTAACTGTTTGTCCGATATGATTTTCGTGATTTGAACAATAATGTAAAGATGACTAGGAAGAAAATGAAAGGTAATGCAGAGGATTCAGTTGTAGTTGGACTTATTTCGCGAGATAGAGTTACAGATAAACAGATGCAAATTTCGGAGCCTATTTTCAAAATGTAACTTGTCCACAAAGGTATAAGATTGAGATATTTACATGATTTAGTTCTTTTCATTATTTTCTAATATCTTAGCAAATATTAATGAATCCAGAACGCCTGTAAAATCATTTAATTATCAAAAGAAATAAGTGTTTAGAAACAATACTTAACAGTAAAAAAAAATATATCCCGAAGACATTTTGCTGAGGCCTTGTTAGTTGTACCGGGCATAAAAGATGTAGATTATACTAATAAGTGTTAAATTAAATAAATTAAAAAAGATGTTAGTAATGATTTATAAATTATTTCCTTTCAGGATACCATAAACTTCGAGGTAAGCATCAATTTAAAGCTTTTCGTACCACTAGATATATGACAAATTTTAGTAATTGTTTCATGACTATCCTATATATTAGAAATGTGAAATTGATATAAGGGGAAAAAGAAACTGAATGTTGTTTGCTAATTGGGACAATATCACCATCAGGTTCGTATTTGGAGGGTATGTATTGGAAACTATCATACCTGAAGAGAATATTCATTGTTTGTGTAATTACAAGGAAGGCATTGAGCATGTATAACGAATGCTAATTGCGGACTTTTTAAACTCTCTCAGGTAGTCGGCAAATCAATTTCTTTTCCTGTGGTCTTGATATGACTTAATGGCATATTTCATTTTTGTTCAAACAATAGTGGTTTCAAATGTACATACTTTAACGAAAATGCAAATAACAATTTAATAACATTCATTTATTTTATCATTCTGCAAAACGCTGCATATACTTAATGTTTAGATTTATTTCGTTGGATTTTCAAAACACGATACACTTGGACTCATTAGTTTCTTAGAAGTCCAAATAGAATTAAAGACGTTACAACCTGAGACATTTTCAATAAGACATATTAATTAATAAGATATGTTAACCTATGAGTCAAGATGATTTATGTAATCACGTAACCTAAGCATATAATAACCTATTTTATTGATTAATATATTACAGTTTCGGTAAACTGTTAATATATAATCGGGTAATATATGTAGTTAGTTAACACCATATTTTAACATAATTTCATCCAATCGCACCAAATCGTGTATCGAAGTTCACGATAAATAGTAAAGTTTTCTTACACTTTTGCTCACTTGAGCAAGATTTGTTAACAATTTGAAATACATTTCTACATATATTATTTTTACGTTAGTCTCAGTATAAATATTTTCACTTGAGATACATTGCCTTGAATTTAAAATATAGTTGTATTGCATTGAATGTACTAGCTAAATTACATCTCAATATTATTTGAACTTCATAACAAAGCTGTGTCATGCTGTGGTTTTTTTTTCAGGATCTTCTAATTAATATTGCGGTAAGTATTATAAGCTTAAATAACTTTGAAAATAACTACAATCCTTTCATGGACATTTATACTCATTGCAAACCATACATGTCTTTTTGCGAAAATAGTATATTGCCGCAAATATATAAATGTCTGAAATTTATACAGAGTTCTAATTGTTATATTTTAACGTGTGTTATTCTAGAAGCGTGAAATCTTTGTGATAAAAAATTCAAATTATTAATTAGCCCATTTATAGCCACGTCTCAACCCTAAGAAACAAATGTACATATCTTAACAAACAAATTATGTGATTAAGTAGGTCAGAGTCTACATATAAAATGCTATTTTACATTCGGTATATAGCAATATCATATCTTACTGTATTTGATACAAGATAAAACATTATAATTTGGATTGTAAATTGGTATAAGTGCCAAAATCTAATTATGTTTGTGATAGAACAAAGATCTATGTTTTATGTCAGTGCAATATACACTGTTCTATTTGTAGTTCACTTTTCAAATGTTTCAATATCTTTCTGATAGAAAGCATCTTGCTCTAAGTGCCACCTGCAATATGGGTAAACATATATATTTATATCAAAACAATCGTTTAGCCCGGCGTTTAATGCAGTTATTCAATTAACGAGCTTCGAATAACGAGTTTAAAGATTTTACTGATCAATAGATTTAAACATGTAAGCCGGATTATATTGTCTATCTCATTTTGTCCATCATTAAAACAAATTCAGTCATAATGGACACTTCAAAATTTTATTACAATATGTTGGAAGACAATGTTTAAGCATTGAAGAGAAAGGCATTGAGTTTTAGAAAATATGATACTAGGTTCGTCTATAAAACCATTACACGAAACCTATGTAGAAAATAAATTTTCGTAAATAAATATTCATTATATAAAATAATATTAACGCAAACTTGTTAAAGACTATTGGAAACTATAATAACTTATTTACAAGTAATATTTAACAGAAGAAAAAAAAAGTTATTTTATATTTTGCAACATTTATAAACAAATAGGAAATAGGGATTGCTTCGAGGATACCACGTTCGTCACAATATTGTTTCTAATCAAACTTCGATACATGAATTACATATTAGATACTGTATAGTTAATTATTTAATGGTGCGTATTGTTTTAATATCTGTAGAAATCTTGTGGTTTATTAAATATGCATATTATTATTCTATGTGAAAAAAATCTTAGAGTTTATTAAATTCGGTAAGTACGATCTGTCTGTTTTTGTACTGCAAAATATGACCTCAAATAAAAAATGGTTTATCGTCCAGCTAACTCTAAAATACAACATATCATTGATTGATACAAGTTGTAGCTAACACTACAATTGCTCGGCATATATCTTCTAGAAATTTACATTATTCATTGTTTATAAAAATGAAATTGTTGGAAAAATATTTCTGGAGGTTAAAATCAAAAGCTTCATCCCCACTTTTGTAGAAACAAAGATTCCGATGCCTTTGGCTACAATAAAGTTTCCAAAATGAAAGTAAAGTCCTAATTATTTGTGTGCGTTTTAGTATTATGCCCAGAAATCACATAAACATGTATGTATATTATATGGTATCACAAACTAAATTTCCTTTCTTTCTTTTGTATGTTTATTGGATTGGAGTCTACAGCTTTTGCTTTTAGCTCTCACACTTGCGCATTATATGCGGATTCTTTATATTTCTAGTTCAGATTTCAGTATATGCTTATTTTTTAAAATGAAGATTCATGTATCTCTGCACAAACTAAATAAATTTTATAGGCTGAGATTCACAAATGTTCGATATAAATTTACGGAACTTTAATGGATTTTTAGATCTCTCAAATATATTGCTTTTATGGCGGTACGTTCACTTTAGAAATAAGGCTGATGAAGCTAATTATTACTCATATACGTTATGTTTCCAGTCCTACAACATTTAGCTATCTACACTAAGGTTATTTTGTTATTGTTTGAGTTACGAGAAATAACGTCAGTGAGTGGTTGCAAGCGGTGAGGTAACACAAACGAATCGCTCTTTTTTCCACAAGCAGAAGCACATCTGAGTAATTTGCTTAATCTTCATTTTTATTTACAACACAAATAACTTTATTTATGGCTCTTGATTGCGAAGCTTACCAGCAGATACCTTAAAATTCTACTATTTCCATGTGTCTACCTGGGTTCAAAAATATATATTTAAGAAAACAAAATTTATTATATTTTGTTGATGTCTCTTTGGAAAGAACTCTACAAGATTAACACAGTGCTGCATGAAGCTCTTTGACATTATAGTAGTTTGGTGTTGTAAATTCGTTTTTAAAAAGGAATTATTAAATCTATTAATTTCCATTATGTATATATGCAGCAAACTAGGTGTAAAAATTCTCAGCGCACTATTATATAACTCCGGTATTATCCCCGTTTCTAAGCGTCCACGTTGTCAGTTTTGAAAACCAAATTTAAAATAATTGGTTCCTTACTTTGGATATATCAGCATCAAATTTGAATTAAACATTCGAGACATTAAAAACACGTTATGATTGTTTGCATTCCTAAACATCCTTACTGCCATTGTTGTAAACCAATTGTACAAAAAAAAATATCTGAAATGTTATTAATGGACCTCATAGCCTTCGTGATTTTTAGTATAATCCCATCATCGACGTATTATGTCTAGCTGGAGGGATACGTAGGTTTAATATTTATGAAATATATATATTTTTTAAAATTCTATATGTTGTCGCATATTGTAAGTTACAATCAAAAATTCAATTCCTTTCAGGTACCCAGTCGTCGATTACATATTATTTAAAGACGCATTGAGAAAATATTTTATTTCAATATCCCGAGCCTATCCTGTAAGGACACCTCAAATATCTATGTAGGTCTAGTAGTTTCTCAACTAAAATATATCAACGAAGAACTGACTGAGATGTTATAATGGAGCTTTGAAATGATGTTACCAAACCTTTCGAAAGTCACATTAACCAGCTTCATAGCTCTGGTAATTAGCTCTTGAGTTAAAAACTGTCGAGGCAGGCACTTACGAGATTGTGTCTTTTTTAATCTTGCCAGTATTACCTGTTGCAGCATAAACATATATGTTCATATATCTTCAAAGAGCTCTTCATCATAGCTACAGCACATAATTCTGCAGTGGCTTGCTGATTAACTGATCTCCTGTTAGGCGATAATTTATAGAAGTAACAAATATTTCTTAAAGTAGTTGATAGTGTATCTGCAAATCAATAAAGGCTCTGCCGTATTTATATAACATACCATTCCTCTGCTATTGAACTAATACTTGCAAATATTCGGAAGGGCCCTTGAAAGCATCTCGGGCACACAAACATTCATATGAATGAAATAGTTTGGAAACGCTTAAAAGTGAGGTCCGTAGAAACAGAGAACATCTGAAGTATTTCCTCATTGTGTGAAATTTTGTGGTATCTATCTATATTTTTGGAATGAAGAAAATTAAAAAATATAACAAAACAAATGGCATTAGGAGTTAGAGAGTGTTAATATCTACTGTAATTTCCTATTTCCAAGTACTATTATTGCGTATTTTAATGTTTAAAATGACAATGGCACTAAACAGAACTGAAACATGAAACATTATTTTATTATTTCGAATAATATTATGCTATTCTTAGCGATTGAGAAAAAAAATATATGTAATACGCATAAAACACTGACAAATGTAGTGATTGGAGTCATATACGTATTTGCTTAAGTTGGATAACATTTGGACAGATTTTTGTGCAAATATATGTAAATATAGAATATAGTTTAAAATTGACCTGCACTGCTCAAGACATGTATGGCAGGTTGAGCTGTTTTAACCGAGATATTTCGACCTCAACTCAACAGTTTCTCAACACCTTGAGGTTACTGAGATTTTTTTCTGGACACGCACAAAGAGACGGATGAACCGAGGGCGAATGTATTGTCACTTTATGATAGCTACTCAATAAGGGAACTTAAGGCAATTTAGTTGTCAGCAAAACATAAAGCTAGATAAAAGAATCGCGAAAGAAACATTTTTGAGTGTTTAAGATATTGGGAGAAATAAAGCGATTAACTTCGTTACATCAGTAGCTATCTGCTGATCTATAACTGGGTCAGCATTTCTGAAGGAATATAGACAGTGTTTGCTCTTTTAACCGCCATGATTTAAGGGAAACATGATGTAAATGAGCATTTAAATCATTAAACAAGTTTCGCCTTTTTTTTATTATTTAGTATATGATAGATAGACCGTTCTGTTTGAATTTATTATTTTTGGTAGATACACATTAAATTCATTAGGACAAGAAGGTAGTAGCTAATGTAGGGAAATTTTAGGAGTAGATAATGTTTACTAGATTTGTTGAAGTGACCCTGGATATATAGCTAAACCAAGAATTCCATTTTTTTAATGTTTATATAATTCTTTTATTTCTTTTAAAAAAGTGCATTTCTCCATTTGATAGACATATTATGAATATATTATAATATTTTTTTGTTATATCTCTCTATTTTCAGAAAGCCGTTTCTACATTCTTGGTATGTATTTGCAGTTTATTGGTAACATAAATTTGATGCCAGACTTTGTAGCATTAATATGTATACGCATAATATATATGCGTAATTATATGCAATTATATTATATTGCATATAATTACGCATATAACGCAATGCGGTATATTATATGCAATTTAAACATTATTATATATAACGAAATTAAAGATATCATATCGGAGCCATTTAGAAGGCCTGCGATTAAATACCTAATGGGTGTCAGACGTTAGCCGTGTCCGTCCATTAACATGGCGATAGGTGTTAGTTTATAGTAACTCTCTCTTTTTTCATACTACGCATGGTGGTATGCGAATCAAAGCGGCTCCTTTGTTGGTGTGTGACAAACATGAGGCCATGTCGCAAACGAGGAGCAGCGTTGTGTGTCAGGTTCATCTGCTGCTGAAAATATAATTTTAACAGTTGCAGCCTTGGTCTTTCGCCGTTTGGTTTTAATGTTCCTGTTGTAATACAAAAATTCAAGGTAAGTATGTACTGCAGATGGAGAAGTACAGGTAGGTGTTACAGAAACTGTCATCCCGACATTAAGGATGTTCTATGAGTGTCCCACTAGTAGGTTGATTTCGGAGTGAGAGAAATATCGCAATGGTGTAGCTGAATATATTTAACAACTGTACGAATATAT
>JAGDQP010005681.1:63096-76576 GCA_022664845.1 Lepisma saccharinum
GAGAGAGAGAGAGAGAGAGAGAGAGAGAGAGAGAGAGAGAGAGAGAGAGGGAAAAAAACCTTTGTTCTCTCTCTCTCTCTCTCGACTTCCACATATACCCATAACAGAACAAACCTACAAAGAAATAGATGCAAAGGATGAGACAAAAGATAAAATCTAAGAAAGGAAAAATGCGTGGGAATTTGATATTAGTCATGAAACAAATTCATTGATGTATTGCGATCACACGCATACTTACTAACATCTGGACTGTTCAATTACTTGCATTTTTCAGCCAGGACATCATTCTCATTCAAGTATATTTATAAAAAGTTGTGGCCTTTCTGGGAATCGAACCTAAATCTACAAGCTGAATGTCAAACACCTAATCACTATACTATATCTGACTTAGTTTCTTGCTTACTGAGATCGTATTATAATTGTATCTGTCATCGTCAGAAGAAAGAACATTGAAGCCAGTGGCGTTGAAAAATCCACTAGCTTACAAAGTTTTTGCCAGATCACGCTGAGTTTGACGTAATAGTAGAGACAGTTGGATGTTTGCTCGCAGATTCTACACTTCAGTTATTTCAT
The DNA here is from genome assembly GCA_022664845.1 of Lepisma saccharinum. Lineage (NCBI taxonomy): Eukaryota > Metazoa > Arthropoda > Insecta > Zygentoma > Lepismatidae > Lepisma > Lepisma saccharinum. The sequence goes on from JAGDQP010005681.1 coordinate 63,670, forward strand.
GAAAGGAAGTTACTATCAGAAACCATTGACTACCAGGAAAATATGTTTTGTCCGTTTCTCATCAATACTAGTTTACTAGTTCACTAATTTCCAACTAGAATTTTAAATTTCACAAGTTATAATAATTTCCGTTTCTCAAATAAATATCCACCATTAGGATCTTGTTGGCTATTTTAACAAGTCGCTTGACCAAACTCCAGAATATAACAAGACCCGCCTGTTTAAAATATAACAACTTTGTTTCGGCACGTAAGTTATTATAACGCTATGCGGTTCAGAAGTTAAAGGAATTCCTATATCTTAGAAATTAACGTGAATATAATTTCTGCTTATCTATGTAATGGTTCTCTAATTGATGATCACAACCCCAATGTGATTTTCCGCCTAATGGGAGATGTTCCTGCCATTCCATGTGTGGGGCATGCGTGTGCTGTCATGTTGGCTTTGAAACTATTACGCACACAGTGAATCAATTGTCCCTTAGGCCAGAGGTATTTTGTTATAACCCCAACCTGCATTTACTTTTGCAGTTTAGTGTACATCAATACGTGATTATAATGCATTATTTAAGGATGCCCTATATGGAAAAGCATGCAATCCTGAACTCTAAAACTGTAGAAATAATAATTTGCAGTTTATATATTTTCTTAACAACGGAGAACTGAATATATAAATATTATTTTCTGTAACTAACTATCTTATTTTCTGTAACTAAGCTAAGGACAATCACATGTGCTCTTCAAATCCCTGTGCATCCATAGTAAATAAATAGGCACATACTTTTGGAGCAAAGTAAAGTTCCGCGGGAATTGAGTTTTATTCGTTAATAGTTTTTTAAAGCCTTCATTTTAAGGCAAAATTAAATCTTTCATTTCAATAAATTATATTTTCTGTCACTTTTTAGGTCATCGTCACCCATTGTTTCTTTTCATTCCTAAAATACTTATTTCGGGGAAACAATAAAAAATGTATACTGATACATAATATATTTAAACGTTCCGTCCTGTGACATGATAATGCATGGAATAATAAGGTTTGATATTCCAGGGAATATAATCCCTGGATCCTCAATCACTGGATCGAACGTCAACATTGTAGGCGACCAAGAAATAACTTACTAATAAGACCGTAGCAGAATATCTTCAATCACTTAACCAAATGGCATCTTCCAAAATAAAAAATAATGGAGCCAATCACTTTCAGATATAACATATCGGTAGCTACACATCAATTTATAGTTTGCACTAATCAACAGCTACATCTTGAATGCAACCAATGCAGTGAACCTCAAAATAACTTGCCCTGCACAGGTAGAGACCGCCCAATGCTAATCCAGAAACACACATATTCACAGTTCTGCTTCAATATCGCAGAAGAGACAACTCGATCTCCCAATACGCTGTATTTCCACAAATAAAAATCGAACAGTTTCTCACTTTCTTCACCTCAATATCCCAAAACATCTATTCTGTGACAACAAAACTGATGTCAACAAAAACAAACATGCTGGTTTTAAAGATTATAGAAGTTCAAATTCAAGTATAACATCGGACAAATTATATTTACTTTCAATGTCTCGCTCTCTCAATTCTGAGTAAACCCTTTCACCAACAAGCTTTCATCGCGCATATAATTGATTCAATTCTCGTACCCATCATCCACAATGTGCTCATCAATACTTAACTGTCTCACATTATGTTTACAGTCACTTCTAAGAAGAAAATATCAATAACATATCTTCTATGTAATGAGTTGCTAATTCTAAGATACTTTAGATTCATCGTCTATCTAATTAACACTAACACATAAATGAACCAGTATCAATGATTAAAGCAAAAAATTACAATGGCCATCATAATGTTTCAATATGGGATACTGAAGTTCCCTTCCACCTCATAGCCCAACTATTCTCCTAAAGTCTTCCAAATTTCCACCTACAATTCTATAACGCCAAGGTGTCATAATCGTATTATAAGGTGCTTCCTTCAGAGATTAGCTTGTGAAAATGATTAAGTAAATCAGATATTCTTATGATAGTATAATGCAATCTGTAATAGGACATAAGGAGAAATATATCTAATATTAGCATGTCAAAGAAATAGGTCGATATTTTTTTTGTATACGGCCAAATCATGTTCGACGTATAGGGATGATAAATAAATAGTGTTTGTCAGTATGTCTACAATGACTGTGTCGTAAATTAATCAAATGTTGTATACAAGGTAGATACCGATTAAAGAATTGCTTGCTTTATATTTCCTCAATATTACCCTCATATTGACTACATGTTAGAGTACGGTAAATTACAAACGCCAGTGTTTACACCTACTAAAGAAATTAATTTAAGAGAAAAACGACTACACTTTGAAAATCTGGGAATGTGCTATTTTAAAATAGGTTGACAGTTTCCCACATTTCGTAATTAAAACTCACAACATAAATACAACTTTTGATGCCAGCATGGATACCAGTGTGCTCTTCCGCTATAGACCAAAAACCACGGCCATTTTCGTTACGCATTATTTGGTTTTACCCCGCAATTAGTTTCAAGTTCCACGGTTTTTACAGACTTCACGCGCATATATAAATCCATAAGTAATATCGTTTGTGTGATTCCAATTGCAATGACACAATCCGACGATCAAATATCGAAATAGACGATTCGTGCCATAGTAGAGTCATATGTTAAACTTTATTGTGTAGCAGTGTTTAGAAAGATAACAGTCTAGTCCACGTTTTGGAAGTGTCATTCTTGCTCGATAATGGCAGAATAGGAGGCATTCGACATGTCATCAAGGACATACAGACAGTGCAGCGGCAGGAAACAATGATGCCGTATATAATAAGGATAATGTGAACGTGCGAAATTCCCAGAGGTGGTCTCAGGAATTTTAGGCCTGGGACGACAGCCTCACCAATAAGCCACGAGAATGGAGACCTGTGCAGCTGGATACGTATGCCCTGCGAACAACATTGGAGGCAAATTATGTTTAAATTGTTGAAGAACAAGCCAGGGAGCTCGATACTACCCATTTAAAGGTTCGCCGTCATTTTCCAGATCTTGGGTACGTGTCGAAACTCGGAAAAATTATTTCATGCATAACGCCTATTGCATTTGCACCAGCAGAAGCACCCGTGTACTGGCATCTGCCGTTCCCTGCGAACCCGTCACATGCGTTAGCTATTTCTGGAAAGGATGGTGACATCAGTGAAAAATGGATACACTACCATAACATTACAGGCAAACCGCAGTAGGTAACTAAAGAGAGATGAACTACAAAATGAGAATGACATATGACCTACAGGGACACAGTTCTTTGCTTCCATAGCCCGTGATCTTTTTTAGCATGTATGCAACAACTTCTTGTCAGGTGGCATAGTGCTGTGAAGTCCCATGGATACTATTTCCAGGTAAGTTATTGTTCTTTCCCTCACGGTGCAAAAATACGATATTGCTTATGGGATAGACTGATATAAATTGACTTGCCAATTCAAGAATATACAGATTGTCATAGATATTTATTTTTATTGTTTTAAGAATGGCTATATATAGAGTTCGGAAAATTAAATTTCAGTAATTGAGGAATGCTACCTTGCGAAAATATCATATTGAACGTTCTATGCAAATCATTTTTGCTGCGCATGCTCCATTTTGCTACGCGTCCTGGAAAAGTAAACAAACAATCGGACTTATCCCACTCATGTGAACATTACTTTATTGTTAACTATGTTAGGACCATAAAGCCAAGGGAGGTTCTAAAATAAATTACACTAATTACGCTATTATTTCTCCTGGTTTACAACTAACCTGTTTACTTCATCAATGTATATATGCAACACTTAAATTGAAGAAACGGAAACGAGTTGATTTATGATTGGTGATCACTGAGACGGTGAGGACATCCACCAAAACGACGAAACGCCCAAATGCAGAAATGCTTAGCACGCCAAACTGTCAGAATGACCACTCGCAGAAACGACAACAACTCTCACCGAAAGAATATAAAAACTGAAGCGATCATAACACTCACTTGTTAAAACAGTCAGAATGCCCACCACGAGTGAACATTAATGTAACATTAATTGTAACATTAATTGTTACATCAAAATAACTGTTAAAAATCACAAATAAAAACACTTTAACTGGCCCTTTAGGATATGAGTTATTTTCTTTTAACTTTAAAGAAGGAGTATAGAGACAACACTACCTGTGCCCGTTGCGTGGGCAGTATCGCATGTAACACAAGTATATGACAGTCAGTCTACGAGAAAGGGGTATAAGAGAGAAACATAGGCGAGGCTGGAACTGGGAGAACGAAATGTTTAATATTATTTATTTCATTAGTTTCATTGTTCGTTTTTATCTTCATTTCGATAATGTTATGACTTTGTTCTTCATAGTTATATTTCCAACTTCTTGAAAAGCAAATTTAGTGAAATAATAATAATATGATGTTAAAATTAAGTACTTATGTTAAGACAGTATGATAGGACATAATTCATTTACAAGGAAAGTATCTTCGCGGTGTCATCAGCACGTAAGTTTACATTTCAGTTTTCAACAACAGGATCACATAGCATTTATTTACTTGAATATTATTTATGTTTCCTTTATTTCTTGCCCATAAACATATTGTGGTTGAGGATACGATAGGGAATAGGAAAGGATGTAGGAAGTACGCAGATATGAGATCAAATCATTTATTTTTCTATTGTGACTTCCGAAAAATCCAAGAAAAATCTCCGTCAGGTTGAACTGCCGCTGGTGTCGAATACGGAATCTTCCGAATGTTTTGATACTTGTAAAAACATCCTAAAATTTGTTTTACAATACATTGTTTAAAAATGCGATTTAATTTTTTTCTCGTCGGAATGAAGTATTTCATTAAACCGAATTGTGCAAAATTAATGATGCGTCAGATGTTGTTGAACTTTTTCACTAGCCTTATCTGCCAAACCCAAATGGAACTTGCAAATGAGGAAGTGTAGACAGGTAAATTATTATCAATAAGCAAGGAGACTAGGAATGTAGAACAAATTGTTATCAAAACTGCAGCTGAAGTTGAGTACGAATGAAGTCGAATATCAATTTCCAGTTCAACTATTTTCCCAATTTTGAATGCACGTGCACATATTTTGGGCAATTAGTTGATATAAAATATATTCCCAGGTAGGCAGGTGTTATTTTAGAAGAAATCAGCACAAATATATAGTGTATGCATTATATTCCCATTTAGCTTAGTTTACCCTCGAAACGGCAACACTAGCTGCTTAGATAAGGGATAATAGTTTTCACCCTTGTACTCACTTAAACATGATGATATGAATGACAAGGGTGGGTATTCCCATGTAGGCTACTGCTTGAGTTTCTTATTAGGTTCTAATTTTGTCTCAGCTACTTGAACGGACATCTCTGGTAAATTAATACCAAAATGAAATAAAACACAATCGATGGCGTAGGTAAAGAAATCGATATTGGACTTAAAAATAATATAATACGAACAATAAAGGTCAATGTTGCATTTAGGATAGACTTAAGTATCAGCCATGTCAGAACTACTCAGTTCATTGGCAGATGACGGGAATTGTTGGGCATTTCTCCGGGACAACAATATGTAATTAAACAATGGAAAACACTCCCCATTATGAATTCTCTTAGTACATTCACAGCTGTGTGAAAAATGTATTTGGATGAAATTATATTTTCAAACAATCAAAAGTTTTAAGTTTGTTCCATAAAATTTGAATTATTCGAGTTCAAAGGTATTTGCAAGTATTTGTCGAAAGTATAGAAGCGAAGCATGAATAATATAAGGAACAAGGAATGTAAGCAAGCAACAACGAATGGGGTGGTGATCTAGATGAATCTCAAAAAGACAATGATTATGGAAGTAAGGATACTGAAAGTGATCTTATTTAGATCCACTACCCATACATTGCAGTGATTCTAATGAAAACTGATAAGAAGCGTTCATTTATGGCCATATTATTGTTAGCTAATATAATTTTAATTTTGATTTTTTCTGTGCCTTCATGTACATAAATTTCTAGTAAATATATCGATCACGAACTAAGTAATAATATAACTCAGATGATGGTAAGAAACGAACATTGAAACTAATTACACAAAGAAGATAAATAATATTAATAATTTAATTTCTCCAATTTCAATATCACTTTCATTTTTCTACCTGAAATACTGGTTGTTATAAACTTCCGTAGTATTATACTGCACTCGAAAAAGCAACATGTAAATAATATGACCCTTAAAGGTGTTTCTACGCAGCTATTTCAAAGCTCAGATTAAATAACTCCACTTCCTAACTGTGGTATTATAACTTGTTATTTAATCGGAAATTTTGATGTAACGTTTACTGTTATAACAATTTCTGAAGAAACTATTTAACCTTCCTATAGTTATGCCGCGAACTCTCTGATTGTTTTAATTAGCGGATGTTGAGTTCTGTGCCAGCGTTCATCGGCTAAACATCAACAAGTGCTTCGAAGAAGTCGAAGTGTGGCTAGTGCACTGATAGTGAAAAACCTCGTTCCACGGACGTACACTTTATACCACACAAATACACACAATTATACGTTACATTACATTACAAAAAACAATTTTACGTATACATAGTATTTAGTATACACTTTCAATTCTCTTCCCTCATCCTCCTTTCTACCACTAGCTAAATAGCTCAATTAGTTACAACAGAGATCCTAACAGATTTGACTACTTCCTCATTATACCCAATAACCAATTATTACTTTTTCGTTTTAAATTTTGCCACGTTAGCTTATTCCGGAAATCAAGGTAGTGCCGGTGGCGGAAAGACTCGAAATTAGAACACGTTTATATTTATTCATGTTACTACTAATTGCCATATTATACTTGTGGATGAAGTGGTCCATTTGACTGGATCCAACACTTACACAATAAAAAACAATAAGCAAATATGCTGAAGTTCTGACCATTTCTGTTTTGTGCTTTCTTACCTTTTTCGTGAGAGTTATTTTAATTTTTACAAGTTGGCGTTCTCTTTGGTACGCGTCCTTACGGTTTGTGCATTTAGGTGTTCTCACCGGTGGTGTTTGCCTGAGATCCCTTTACTAACGTAAGCCGATTTTATGATACTTTGTATACAGTTTCAATTTATAGTTAATACTATGATTTATATTACAGGGATTTATGCATGAAGTTGCGGTAAGTAATAAACGTTCATTGCCAATGAAAATATCAACAAACCTTGTATGACAAGTTATACAAGGAACAGCAGCATGCGTATAAATGTTACTCAATACAAGCATTAACGATTCTGAACTTTATAAAGGACTTCAAGTTATAGATTTACAAGTGAAATATTTTCACAAAAAAAATGAAATGTGTAGGATTCTACAAACTTATATTTTTGTTACTAAATCCTTGAAAAATATGTTTTCAATCAAGCCAATATCTGACTCCTCCTTTCACACTATACATTTAACATTATATTGAACGTTTTCCTTATAAAGTCCAGAAATAATGCTCTATAGTTCAGCAGGAATGTGGTAAAGAACAAAGAGAGGATAGTGCATTTTTTTATTTTTAAATAAATCAATAAGTAAATTCGCATTGTTATCTAATGCAAGTGTTACGTACAACATTATCAATGACAATGTTATATTTTACTGACATACTCAGTGTATTGTATTTGAGCTAATTAGGGGAAAATCATTAAATTCTAGATGGAAGTTTATTGGGTACGTTTTCTATAATACGATCATAACGTGAAATCAATGTAGACTATTTTAAAAAACACAAAGAATTGTAATGCATATACAGATGCTTATCAGAATAATGGAAACACCTGTAGTTGGCAAGACGTCAGATGTATGGGTTGGCAGTGGTGTCGTGGCGACCACAGTGCTGGACTGCTGGTGGTGGTGTGTTAGGTCGGTCTCCATACTACGTCAGGCGTCGTGGAACAAGAGTGTGCAGTGGCTGCAGAAGACGGAGGTAGTGTAAAATGGGAGACCTCTGAGAGTTTCAAAGAGGGCAAATTGTTGGTGCGCGGTTATGTGGAGTGAGTGTGACGGCAGTGGCTAGTGTGTTAGGTGTGTCGCCAGTGACAGTGTCGAAGGTGATGACGGCCTACACAACACACGGGAAAACCACATCGGGGAAGCGGAACAGTGGGCGGAAGAAAAGCATCAGTGACAGGGCACGCCGGGTATTAAAGCGCATTGTCACGCGGAACCGTCGTGCCACTGCGGCGCAAGTGACGGAGGAACTCAATCAGCACCTCCCCCAACCTGTTTCGACAATCACAGTCCGCCGCGAATTACATGACATGAACTTATGGGGTCGTGTTGCACGGGCCAAACCTCTCATCAGGGACCAGAACGCTTTAGCACACGCAAATGGTGCCGCGACCATGCAACTTGGACCGTTGACGACTGGAAACGTGTGGTATGGTCGGATGAGTCACCATTCACCTTATTCCAAACCACAGGCCGTGTTTATGTGTGGAGAACGCCCAAACAAGCGTATGATCTGCAGTGTCTCCGCCCAACTGAGAAACATGGCGGCGGCACGGTGATGCTGTGGGCCTCAATATCATGGTTTTCATTGGGTCCTGTGGTCACACTTCGCGGACGCATCACTGCCAACGATTATGTCGCAATTTTAGGAGACCACTTGCATCCTATGGTCCGGATGTTGTTCCCTGACAATGACGCCATATTCCAGGATGATAATGCACCCATTCACAGAGCTGGAGTTGTTGCAGCGTGGTTTGAGGAACATCGGGATGAGGTTCAACACCTCCCCTGGCCCGCCCAATCCCCAGATCTCAACATAATTGAACATCTGTGGTCCATCTTGGAAACACGACTCCGGCGACGATTTCCACCTCCATCCTCTCTCACAGAACTGGCCGATGCCCTGCACGAGGAATGGTGTAATATTCCTCTTGCTACAATTCACGACCTCTATGCCTCCATCCCACGTCGCATCAGGGCTGTTCTGAAGGCGAAAGGTGGCCCGACACCATATTAATCTGGTAAGTTGCACTTTCGTTCAGGTGTTTCCATTATTCTGATAAGCATCTGTATATATTCCTTTTGTAGGTCAATTTGCACGATATACATTTATATCACCTTAACTATTTAAATAAATATGACAAATTGCAGAAGTAATAGCTACGTTACTTTCTTAACAACTGACCAGATAATGCATATAAATTAGGTATTCTTTTAACACTTGCATTATAACCTAAAATATAGTTTCACATACAAGGGAAGAGACCCAATATCTTGTTTTAGTTTAAACTCAATTACAATATATGCACATGCATACATCTTTGCGGTATTGACCATGCAAATTATATATCGTGTATGGATTTTATATAGATCTGTATATTACTTTTTTGTCCATATATATATATATATATATATATATATATATCTGTTAGTGGATATAATCACCAAATGACTTTTAGTTTAGAAGGATATCCACTATGGATTATTGTATTAGCATTCTAGTACCATGTATCTGAAAACGTGGTGGTTAAGGTACGCACAAGTATAGTTTTTGTACAATGCTATACGACTACCCCGTTAGAATGGCTATATAATAATTCACAACCCACAAGGACTATACAATAACTGACAGCAATATTCAATCCACTACTAGATGAAACCTCTCCAGGAGAGGGAAGTTGGTTTAATGCTGCACACTGACCAGAAGTGTTGGGAGATGATATCCGAAGCTCTCAACTCTGATCGCTCCTCTCTTTTATTCAGAGCAGCTCCCAAATTGCTTCTAGATGCTGGGTGAGCACATTCCGAGAAACTATCGCTATGGTCATTGACAGAGACGGGAATCGATCCCGGTATGCCAATATCAGCAGTCAGAGAGGGTAACAAATAGAGGGCATCTCGAGAGTGATATGTTCACTTTAATTATTTCATTATTTACTCCTATTAAATGTGTATTGATTATCCAGAGAATCGCTCATTATGTTACCAGAGCTTTCCGTTAAGCATTGTTAAGAAAGTGTTACTAAGAGCAAGTCAAAAATATTTCTGAAAATGGAAACGTTGAAAGCCTGAAAATTATAGCTTATAAGGTATAGTAAATCAATCTTATTTATTTATTGGTTAACCCTTAAATAAGACTGAGAAGATTTAACATCCTTATGTTTATGAATCAATGGTTGATGTATGTCTTAATAAATATTGTCGAGACTTAAAACATCTCATAAAAAATCCTTGTCGATTACTCTTGAATGGTACATTCACTTTCAGGAAATATTATATTTGTTACGAATTTTAACATGTAAGAAGTTTCCTTAATCGTAAACTTTATAGATTAGGTCACAAAGTTTAAAATAGAAATTCATGCCCCAAATTGTGTCGCATAATTGTATATACAATAATATTTATGATCTTTGAAATTATTCCAAACAAAAAAAATCTTAGATTTTATGGGAATAGTTCATGTGTGAAATAGTAGAAAGACAGTTATAATAATATTAGGATTTGTAGAGGAATTTGTAAAAAAAACATTTAGGAAATCTAACCATAATAACCAATAATTTCCATATATTATGATTCAAAATATTGTGATTCAGATACAGTTGTATATGAAGAGAGTATCAAGTAGAAGGACATTTATAGGTAATAATTCACGTGTCAAGAAGTTCATTTGCAGCTGCGCAGAAGACACATATTAAATTAAGAATTCAAAATGAATTTTAAGATAAGAAAAATTGATTTATCACTTAATATTTTACCTATGGACATGTGTGGGAGATATATCGGTGTATTACACTACAGTAGGTATAACAACTGTAAAGGTTAATTATATTGCTTCTGCCGCAAATTAACTGGCATAGAGAATGCTTTTTGATCAAAAATATATATAATGAACTGGCATACCCTTTTTATAATCAATTAAATATTATGTTTAAATTAGTTATCACTATCAAATATCTAGTTACAACGAGTTTTTTACAGATTTATTTCTTGATAACAACAATTACATTTTGCAATTCTACTGTTCAAGCATATATCAACACCAAATATATATTATGGAAATTTCTATAGTCCATGAAATTAATTAAATGTCTCTTCAAAAATGTATAAGAAAGAAGGCAATGTTCAGTTCATATACGATATTGCTTTCCATACAGAGTGCACTTCGAAGATAAAATAATAAAAAAAATCAGTTATTCTATATTGCCTTATGCTTTTTTGTGTATGACTCACTGTATTACATTTTACTTCTTTATTTTGCAGGCAGCATTTTTGAAACTGGGGGTATGTATTTGTTGTTATATTTATTAAAATAAATATAGGACAAGTTACTAATGCAATGACCTAAGTATGCATAGCTTAGGTAACTAATTCTCACTAATCTAATTGAATTAATACATAACTATGTTAAATACATTCTTTGATGTACCGTACATAAAACAATTTATAAATACCCTTTATTATAGTTATCAAACTAATCATAAAATATCGAACATCAGTTGTATGAATAACTTATCTTAAATTTTATTCAATATCCATACAAATTTTAGTTCAATGTAAAGATATTTGTTCTTAGGCAGCTTTTATTCTAATAACTGAAACTGAGATAATTTACATTATAAATAAGGACGTTTTATATTGTAACAGAGTTAGTGTTCAAAGGTGCAGACTAATTTTACGTCGATATTTGTTATAATTTAATCTCCATACTTTTAAGATAAACCCGTGAGAGATTTAAGTGGTGTTAGAAGTATAGATTCACATTGTCAAAATGAAGATGTAAGTACTAAATTACTTATGAACTCGCTAATACTTCGTATAATTAAATCAGCAAGTTACCATTTTCCCGCGTTTACCGGTTAATAATGCATTTTTTCAAGATATGTTTTGGAGAAGACTAATTTAGTTTCACTGTGATATATGTGCTATTTTTGGTAGATATAACAAGCGTGAAAAACAGATAAGTCGAAGATATGAAGGTGTTAAGATCGGAGATATATTGACGACAAAACATGTCAAAGTTCATGCTAGAGAAGATAATTTTTTTGCGAAAAGAATTACATCATTTTATTCTGAAGAACAGTACTGCTGAAAGATATCGTACACTACAGAATCCTTAAATCCTAATGAAACCTTAAACTTTGTAACTAAAATGGCAATCCTTATTTTTTGTACTGGGTGATAAAAAATAATTCCGGTCTTCCGATATTAACGTGCGTGTCTAACTGTATCTCCTATATGTTTAGTCAATTTTCAAAAGGGCCCTTGTCCTAAAAAAAAAGGATTGGCATTACTAACTCCATTCCATTAGATTCTCACATATTAGTAACGTTCTATGGTTTCTGAACTTCTGCAATATCTTTTAATTATAGTAAGGAAGTAAAAAATAGAAACAAAAATGAAAAACAATACTTTTATATATTTAAACGTTTCTTATATTTCTATTTCGTTCAATAGTAAAATCATGGTAAAGTGAACCTTTACCACTAAGACGATCATAGTTGAAAATTTTAGCACGTATTGACTTTAAAAAGTGTATTTTTAAAGTTTTGTTTCAAGTTACGAACAGTTATGGTGCTTACAGTTAGATACGGGTGTTTTCTGGAAAGAACTACTCATATCAATAAAATATCTTCTTAGAGATAACGCAAGCTTATTTGTATGTACTGTATTCCATAAAAAATATATAAATAGTAACAGTTTATATTTTTATTTCAGAAACAAGAGAATTATAAAGTTCAAGTAAGTATCGATTAAATAATTTTTTACGCGAATAAATTTATTTTCACAAAATTTAGGTACTAACTTGTTATTAAGTAATCCACTACCAGTGGTTTTTGACGGAAAATATATGGGATTCGGATTTTTGGCTACGTATTTTTTTCTTCACAAT
>JAGDQP010005682.1:2550-14090 GCA_022664845.1 Lepisma saccharinum
ATATATATATATATATATATATATATATATATATATATATATATAAACGTAAAAAAGTTTACTTTCTTAAAAAGAATATTAACATTACGACGCCAGGGTTAGAACCCGGGATCTGTGAATCAGTCTCCCGATACGTTAACCATCACGCTATGCTGCCAGTTGAAGAATCCTCGCTTCTTAGTTCTTAGTGTTACTTATTGTTCAAGGCGTCCTGCGCGTGCGCGTAGTTCTTCCACGTGCTCAACTGCTAACGTAGTTTTCGCCTAATTTGCACGCTCGAGAAAGTCCTTTCAAAAGGTGCTGGGGACGAGCCAACTGTGATATTAGATTCGTCGCTGAAAAATAATTTCAAACTTCTCGGGTGTAAATTTTGCACTTTCGTGAGTTTTCCATTGTAGCGACGATATCTTATATCTATATATAAAATGTGGTATGAAGGTGCCTTCGTGCATATATTATACTGTACTAAAGCGCTATGATCTTATTGATTGTTTGTTTTTAATAAAAATAAGTAAAAGAAATATATCATAATTACTAACATAAATCAAAATTTGTCACGTTCACAACTATATAGATATAATTGGCAACACTGTACTTAGAAAGTTCGTAATAAATTAGAAGAAAACTATGTGATGTCTCAGACACCCAAAGTTCATATCAGACAGTATAAAATAGTTTCCATGAGAAATAATGACATTTTCCTTGTGGGCCTCAGAGGCCCCCCTTAGTAATTAATGCGACCCAAAAATACGTTGGTAATGCTAGGGTTAAGATGCCATCACCTCATTCACCTGGTGAATGTTTTTTGTGGAGTATAGTGTTACATATGGTGCCCGAACATGAACTCAACAAAAGATTGACGGAAAAAAATATTGGAGGCTTTCGAAATGTGGGCATGGAGAAAATGCAAAAATACTATCTGAACGCGGAAGATGCGTAATGTACAAGTGGTGAAGATAGTAGGCAATAATGATTATGGCACCGAAAAACAGAAAAAGAAACTGGTTAGGGCAATGTTCATTCAAGAACTGCGTTCAGAGGAATGCAATTAAAGATATTGTTGAGAGGGGAAGAGGAAGAAAACAAATGCAAATGTTTAACCGTATTAAGGACGATAAATCGTACACTGCAAAAAAAATGGTTGTGTTAATTTAACACTTTTAGGTGTCCTAGGGTGACCACCACTTTTTTGTGTTAAATCAACACAACAAATGTGTTCATTGCAGTGATTAACCCAATAGATATGTTGTCAATGGAGATTCAACACTGTGATTATGGTAGTTTGATACCCTTCATTATGTTGAATCACCGTACTCAATACCTTTTGTTGTGTTGATTTAACACCAAATGTGGTGGTCGCCCTGGGGCACCGAAAAAATGTTGAATTAACACCATCATTCTTGCAGTTTACGTTAAATACAAGAGGAGTAGGAAAAGATCGGGATAAAAAAGAGGGCTTAACATGTCTAACATCCTTCGTTCTTCATTCGGTCAAAATAACTCTTGGGTTTAAACCTTGAAGCAGGGGCAGTGCACAGACTCACTGAGCACCAAACCTGCCCTTCTTCAGCTCTTTACCTTGACTCTACGTTACCTGGATTCAGAGACGTATTTAGTGGTAGGGTCCGGTGGATGGTTCGTCCCCCCCCCCCCCCACCAATTCAGAGTTTTAGGCAGAATTAGTATAACTTTAGGCGTAATTAGACATAGGCCTATTTAGTATAAATTTCGTGCCTATACACACCTTAGACCCCCCGGATATCCGTGGACCCCTTCCAAAACCAACTTCTGCATACGTGCCTGTCTGGATTGCAAAATGTTGCCACAAAATCATGTCGTTTACAGTATCTTGTAGTTACACGTAACTCTCTAACCGTCCATGGTGGAAAAATAGCGATACTGTAGTGTGGATATTTCAAGGGATTATTATTACGATATTCACTTGGCATCAGTGCCGACGATCAACCAGAGAAAATCTAAATGAGAATGTCTGATTTTAAGTATAGTTTCTGATGATAACGAGGCGAAAACGCTTCCGTTCAAGTCACCTGAATACTTGTTACGCGTATGTAGAGAAAAGTTTGACAAAATGGAAAGGTCGGTTAGAACGGGGAGGTTTACCTCTCAGGTTGGACTGATAGTGTCATCAAGCGGGTGTCAGTTGAACTACTTACAGGATGCATCACAGACAGTTTCTTCAGTTGGATTGGTGGTTTCATAGATAGCGTGCCTCCGAGTGGACAAAATAGCTAAAAACTACTTTGTTGGGGATAAAAATTACAAAAAACAACAACAATGGAGTATGTCTAATAGGAGGCTGAAACTTCCATTGGAACAAAAGGCATTCTGGTTAGTTGTTTATTACACTACAGTTAAGTAAAGTTATACCTGCCCGTTTCGGCCAAATTTCCCCTACTCATTAATAGAAAAGGTCCAAAACGCATAAGTTGGCAACATCGAACTAATAAATGTGAAAAGTACAACAAAAATAAATGTTCGTTTTACATCTATATCGAATGTGTTCAGTGTTGCCATCTTATGAAACATGTAGTCTCTAAAAATTGTGACCAGTGGATATTTTTAATGAATCTGAGTGTACGTACTGTACGACTCTGCTGAATATGAAACCAACTTCAGTGCCTTCGTAGGTGGTGGCGTCAGATCCCTTTAATAATAATTGTAGTACCATCATGTCACCCAATTTATTACTGATTGCTCAACTTCCATAATTTACTTCGGCGTCCTTGTGTGCCAGTGAAAACCATACTATTAATTGTGTTCATTTTTCGTGCTAACAATATAATCAACACCAGGGGCAAACCTCTCTCTCTCTCTCTCTCCTCACACCTACACACAGATACCTATGGGCTGTGTATGGAACATTAGTAAGGTGGTGTTAACCACGCCTCAAAATGTGTTTGTTCCGCTGCACGTAATTAGCATTGAGGTAAAATATGATAAAATAGCAGACTCAAAGAGAGGTACAGATAGTAGCATGTTTTTATTTCTCTCGAAAGGCTTTTAAATAGAAAGAAATAAAAATACAAACAATGCTTAAAGCTCTTAATTATAAATTTATCTATAACGCCCATTGTATTAAACGGGAATCAACAAGTATAGCATTGAGTTCTAACAATAAACGTAACGACGGGGACGATGGCTGAAAGACTACTTTTACTATGACTACTAATAGTATTAATTCTAGTAGTAGTAATATTGTATTATTATTATTATTATTGATTTGCAGAAAGCAAAAGGTCCTTAAAAGCATGTTAAGTTTTCTCTATTCTCCCCAGTCTTTCTCGTTCCTTTTGTCTTAGATTTTTTTAAGAAGTTGTATCCCTCTTCCCTTTACCCCCTCAACCATAATTTCATTTGCATCGCTCAGCATGCAATTCCTGCATGAACAATGTCCTAACTAGTTCTTTTTTGTCTTCTTCATTCTCTCATTTTTGTTTGTCTTTCATCCACTCTCTTCATCACTTCTTTATTATGTATAATCTCTGTCCATATGATTTTTCCAGCCTTCTTCATGCCCACATTTCGACCCAACTCATAAGTGAATCAAGCTTCTTTTGACAACTGTGGCAACGTCATGCAAGCTTAGCAAATCGAGTCGAAAAGATTTAAACAAAGTTGACTGTAGTCGTCTAGTTTACAAGAATCAAGATTCAAATAGCCTTGACAGGACCAAAAAAAAGAAAACTTAAAACAAATTTAAAAACGTTAACCTGGGTGGGAATCGAACCGAGATCCACTCGCATACCGAACCGATGCTATAGTCGCTAGATCACAGAACCACTCGTCCAAGATCGCTTTCCAAGCGCTGTTTATACTTAGTGCAGCAGGTTGCAAGAGATGGCTGGCGGAGATTAGCTTATGGAGAAACAATCCTGGTACATGATGGGACTTCACCGCACTGAGACGACAGTGGCAGTAAAACGAAACAAAATTCAAATAATTTCAAGTTTAACAAGCTTCCTCAGCTGTTCAAACAAGCTTGAATCAAGAACAAGAGTGGAAATTTCAAACGTTCTAAGAGCCATTGTTTGAAACAGAGCATTATTGTTTACAAGAATGTTCGTTAAAACTAATTGGTTATACATATCTTCTCCAGGTCTTTCGTCACTGCGTTACTCTTGTGTAATTACTGAATTTTATTTTTAAATAAAAAGAATGCAACACACAACAAAAGTATTTTCTTGGGTACATTCTGATAACATTATTGTCCTGCGACCACTTTAAGAGATCTCATTGTTAAACATTTACATCTTTATTGTTCATACAACAAAGAATATCAACAATACAAAAAACAAACAGATGCTTTTGGCAATCAGGCACCATCATTAGAAATTTTGCTTCTTTATATCATACTTATGTTTACGAAATTATATTTATTACTAAATTATAAATATTTAAAGTCTAATTTTAAAAGAAAAGCCAAATCGATTTAGTCCTAGATTTGGGTTATAATTAGCCCTTAGATCTTTGGATATTGTGTGGTGAGATTCTTCATGGAAGGGATCATGGGATCTAGCGCTTTGCTTCAATTGGAAAACAAAAATCGGAGAGAGATATTTAGTAAGTAGGTGAATGTAAGATTTTTCACGTTATGCCACGGACAGCCCTCTAAGACTTCGTAATTTGTAGTTGGCGATACACTAATTACAGAATTCATAACAAAGCTGGGCAGAGGGCGATGACCACTTAGCTTCACCCAAGGCGCAGACACACGTAAAAAAAACTAAGATTCTAATTTTACTCAATAACTCTAAGCTTCTAATTTTACAAATTAACTCTATTTATTACTAAATTTATTACTCTATAAAAGTCTAATTTAAAAAAAATAAAATCGATTTAGTCATCAATTTGGATTCTACTTAAGCCTTAGAGTTAAACGTATTAACTATAGATGGGAGTACTATCGAACTATAGTCGTGTCATCTTCACGTAGGCAGGTGAACTACAACCAAGGACTAGGCTAATCCTTGGTTACAACGTAGCTAGCCGATAACAAAAGACTTTGGTGAACTTCTTTCCTATTCGGAAAGCAGGCGTCCTCTCCTACAGAAAGCCTCAGAATACAGCCAGCGACGCAAACTAGGGCATTGTTCCGCCTACTCCTCGAAAATTACCGAGGTTTGCCGAAGAATGCATCGTAAGTTCGTAAAGTAAAATGAATAACTACGGACAAATTAATGCGGCAAACGTTTACGGAAAAACAACAAAATTTAGAAAGTTAATATTTATTTGAAGTAAGCTTCTAAAGATGGAACCTACAGAGTTTGGTAAAGTGGACTCCGAATTAATCAATGGATCTCGGCGAGAACTGAACTCCACGTGCACAGTAAGCGAGCGCACTAACTTCTCGATTACCCCGAGGTTCCTTTATATTAGTTTTGTGTTAGAGTATTGATTTCTAAATACTAAAAATTACACTAACACTACATAAGGGATATGCTTGTTGATGCTGAATTTCAATTTCTATAATTTATATTTGATTATTTGTATGAATTGTATAAATAATTAATTTCCTTAGTAGTCTTAAACTGAGAAATTCTTATAGTTCGTATAACATCGACATTTATTGCATTAAAGTTACCAGCCACAATATACTTGAACTCAGGGGTGGATTTCGGTCATGGTATGATCTCGCCAGGCAAGGTCGGACCAAAAATTACCAGACGCCTGCACGGACAGAGTAAAAGCAATGATTTTCCACATAGCACAGGATATCCCGTTTAGATCCACAATATGCGTACAATGTTCCAGAATACTTAGGATCAAATAAAGATATAATTTTTAGAATATTAAAAGGATATTCAAGGTTGGAATTTCAGGAATATTCTGAGAAAGTATAATTATCCTCGACATATTCGTATAATATATTTGAGATATCCCCAGGAATATTCTTAGGATATGCGCTCATCCTAGACATTCATTTATTCATAGAATATTCTACGCATACACCAAGAATATCGTAAATATCCTTGGAATATACCAATGTCTCCACGGGGATATTCGTAGAATGTATCTGCGCTGTATGGGTTAATAAACTCCCACTAATAAATAAATAAATAAGTGCAAGGAATGAGTCAGAGACAATTAAACCGAAATCTACCCCTCCATCGAATTTATGTCGAGTTAGTTAGGGTGACCAGACATACTTTTTGAGTTTTATACTCTTTTAGACATTCAAATACTCTATACTTTTTTCTATTCGAAAATACTATTATACCATTTTCCTTGTTTTTATAACTTTTAACGTATTTTCTAAATGAATACACTAACCTTGTAATTTCTAAATGGCGAAGATTCAAGTAAGTGGTGAAAAACAAGGCATGGCTACCCACTGGACATGCTTCGAGAAGTTATAAGCTATAATGGTAGCAATTAACAAGTTGTATCTTATTTTCAAATAATTAATGTTGATGGCATTGTCTTAATTAATTTCAAATGTTTTATCAAAATATATATAATTAAATATAGAAGTATAGGAATCTTTCATTTAAATGTTAAAAAAAAACGCCGCTTCGACTAGCTTCAGACACTCGGCGAGCTTCGGTAATTTTCGAGGAGTAGGCGGAACGGTGCCCTAGTTTGCGTCACTGGCTAACGTCAAGTACAAACAACAGAGTAGTGTCAGAAGTAGGACTAGGACCACTGCTCCTTGGAGTTGTGGTTTCTTGAAGTAGTTGGAGCGATATTTGGATTATTTGCATTTACTGTATATCCTACAGTGCAATTCACTAACCAACATAACTAATGTCAACACATTAATAAGACTTTTCACTGCTTCCTGAAGTCGAAATATTGAGAGGTGAAAGAACAATTTCCTTTTTTCATTTTTCAAAGACAAAGATCAATTATGAAGTCGTTAACACGGTAGACAGTTCTGCCTGGCGCTCACCAGGTGCCACTACTATGCAATGATCGCTCTTAGTTCAAACTATTGTCGCTTATGCCAACTGACAATCCTATACTCCCTAATCCTTGATGAAACTTCCACAGTGCGTTGATGATTGTGTTCAAATGGACACTCCTGTAGTGCTACGTTTCGGAGATTCTCGGTACACGAGTTTTGTACAAGAGTTAATTTTTTTTTAAAATTTGCTCCGAATGCGTGAAAGCTAGGCAACACTTCATACATATGTGCTGAAGTTATGCATTTCCCATTCATTTTTATATAAAAGGTTGCTCTGAAGGTAATTTAAATGTTAGATTAAAGGTTTTGATGAATTTGGTGTGTTGATTGATTGTTTTGATCCCTGCCAACTGCAAATATTATACAAATACAGGGTGACCCAAAGAAAAGATCCCATCTCGTCAATTTCGTAACCAATTCATTTCCAGAAGAAATCTCGACACATGACCCTTTTAATTTAAGAGGGAATGTGTCGTCGTGGTCAACCATTGCATGCTATCCTATTTTAACGTGGTCTAGTGGCAAAAAGTGAAATTTTCTTAAATGACAACGTGAGTCAAGTGACACACCATTTCAATTGTCTTTAGGTTCTACTTACAAAAGCATGTGATCTTTTACTAGTTTATTTGAAAACTGCGAGATCAAATATTATAATGTGAAACTTGATAGGTGAGGTAATATTTACACCGTTTAACGTTATGAGCGCTCCAAGTGCCATCTTTAGTATAAAAGATCTCCTGGTAATATCACAGTGATAAATTTAAACGTGCTATCTCATGTTCTGTGATCCAATAGTACCAACTCCTGTGATGAATTCGGAAATTTCAGAACAGCACTGCATGTTGGGAAGGCGAAGCACGTGGGTTTCAATCCCGCTACCAAACATCGTGCCTGAAAATTTCCAGAGTTTCCATCAGTATCACGAGACGAATGAGTTGGTACCATTGATAAAGCCCTGACCGCTAACTTCCCTGCCTTACTGACGGAAGAGATTTGGCTAAGGGACGCCATCCCTCAGGCGAATGAATGTAAACATTAGCGCTGTAATCCATAAATGAGAATTAAAAGTAATTTAATTTAATCTGTGATCTACTTACGTAAGGATGTGTCTGTGACCACATATACTGATTATACTATTTATAGGCAATAACATGTAAGGTAGTTTCAAGAATCGCAGCAGATTGAAACAAGGTGATGCCTTCTCACCATTAGTATTTAAATTTGCATTAGTATATGCAATTCTACGAATAAAAGAGGAAAAAGAGAGTAATGTTAAAAGGCTTGAACCAACTGTTCGCATACGCAGATGATGTAGCTTTAACAGCATAAATAATAATAATAATAATAATAATAATAATAATAATAATAATAATAATATTGTTTGATTAACCGTAAAATCCTATTCTCATAGTTGAAATTGGGGACAGCAATACTATGAGTTGCTAATGCAATGCAAGTCTCGCTAGTCGTGTATTGCCATAATTGCAATACTGTGAACAATATGTCATGGTAAAATTTCTGTTTTAAGTTATATTAACAAGATGTTTTGTTAGCATTATGTCTGATCATAGTCACACTATATAGTTACAACTATATATATTTTTAGAAATTGATTTAGTGTACCATACAGTATTATTGTGATAACTATATATACCGTTATAAAGACAGTATGGAACGAGACATGGAGCCCGGGTTTCCATTCACACCAGGTGTCAGATTCTCTGTTTGTAGAGGATATCTCATCTCTATATGACACTGTATTGTCTAAATGACACTCCACTGCACATATATGTTGTCTCTATGACAAGTGTAGTGGATTAGTATCCACTGCATGTGCCACGTTTGTATGTACTGATTTTCTGCTTGTGTGGCTGTCACCAAGTGGGTTTCGAAGATTTTCTTTGTGTTCCATTCTAGTTATAGTGTTTTGAAGTTTACAAATTCTTTGGGTGATAATCCATCCAGAGACTGACCGGGTCATCTGCTGCTTGACATGTAGTCTGTTTTCTTTTGGGTGATATATTTTTAATTTTCATATGTGCTTCTTGTATGTGTGGTCCCGTGTATGTTCTTTTTCCTATCGCTTCCGTTTGTTTCGGTCTCTTGCTGTTTTGTTTGTTCAGTTCTTTAATATACTTGGAGTGTTAGTTTTGCTACTAGCTAGTGTGTGCTTGAATACAAGTTTTATACAGGGCCCGGCAGGAAAATCTTATGTTTTTAGGTTGACAACTGCTGGTAGTCGGAGTCAGACTTCAAGCGGGAGCTGGGGTTTCGCTAGACTGGTGATACCATTTAAAGATAATATATCTAGCGGAAAGGTAACTACGTGCTACTGAAGAAGTTCTCTGCTTCTACTGTAAAAAGTTACATTTGACACTTCATAACAACTTGCAGAATTGCACGCCCACGCGCTAGCCGATATACGGACGACAAAGCACCAAACGAAGAAGCACACATTACTTCCTTGCTTCTAGATGACTGACCAAGAAGTTGTAGTTGACGAAAATAAGCGCAACTAAGAGAGCAGGTGGTGATCTAGATTTCGTAGTTTTGAAGAACTTAAGGTTTCTGCAGTTTATAAAAATCACGAATCGCTACTGTCTTGTAAATCCTTTTAACATTTCGAAACGATAATAAATCTTCTTCTTAGTGCTTCTAATACGATTCAGATAGTCTTTTTTTAATTATCTTGAGTTATTATCAATGCTTTGCTTTCATCCTTAATAATTTATACAAGCATTCGACAACTTTTCTGCGAAAGCATTTTCAAGCCGTGAATCGTTTGGTTCATGTGTCCTCCCGTACTGAATTATAAAAGGCAATAGTTTCCGTGGTAAAATGAGGGATTTTCTAGCGAGAACACGTCTTCACTTTCCGTCATTCTGTCGACATGTAACCTCATGTAAGTCTGGAATATTAATGTTTAAGACTCAGCTTTATGAGGAAGCTAAGTTAAGGGGAGGAAAAATTAAAAGTGTCGACGTTGGCTGGAGCGCGAAAGCAGAAGTAGGAGGGTCCATGAGTGCTAAACGGAAATAGCTTCTGGTTTCTTTTTAAGAGATTTCTTCCTCTTTCTCTCTCTCTCTCTCTCTCTCTCTCTCTCTCCAGGTCAAATTTAAATGCATCACGCCATAACTCCGCCCAATTGGATAAATTATTAATGGGACGTCTTTGCACTAGACGGGGTTAAGGGTTCGATTCTTTTCCTCTGCGACGAACGAGGTAAGCTTATTGTTGCGCTTCGATATACTACACCCACTCCTTATGAAAATTAATATACAATAGTTGAAGCTAAAATTTCAAAGGTTTTGTTAGATTTATACAGGGGTGGATAAAAGTTCGTGCTCCACGGTGAGAGCCACGTTATCTGTGTACAAATTGTAAAGCAAAAATTCTCTCTTGAAAAGATAGCCTTTTTATATTTCCTTATTGCATCCAAAATACTGTAAAAAAACAACCATCCCATTAGTTCTTTGGCTGAAAGAGACGATGTGCTGCCTAAAACCAAACAGAATTATCTACAATGCAGTCAGCCCATTGCACTGCTGACGATTCATACCTACCTACACCATATTTTTTTTTAATCTTTCTTCAGCGACGTAGTTTTTCGAGTAATCAAGGGGAAGTGCAACAGTGGGGGATATGGCAACAGTGTAAAGGATATAATATCGATAGGTTTGCAGAGAAACATTCACTCTCCAGTTGTTTAGCAATAGATGAGACAATAACCTATTTGTCGATTAAATTTCAGCTCTGGTTTCAATTCCTTAGGAGACAAAAAAAGATTTGCTTTTTCTGTTTTTTATGTTTGTACTAAAAACGAAAATTGTAAATACGCTGATGAAAATGCTCTTCTAGTGCATTGAACTCAGGTTTGAAAAGTGGCAGTCAAGTTGCTAAGCCCAAGTTTCTGATTCTATTAATATAATTTATAATGCTCCGGCTATTTTACTTCTATGGGTAGCTCAGGACAAGGTTTCTTCAATACACACCTCAGGGTAGGTAACTCCAATCGCGGGCGTATCGTGACGTCATATATGAAACTTCCAATGGCCAAGGTGCCTGCTTTGATGGACCTCAAACTGGAGGTGAGGCGACACTTGGTATGTTACTATAACCCTTTGCCTAGGGGACACAAGATCCACTAGCGGGTTAGATGTCGCTTGCGATAAGAAAAACAGAGGTACTTCAGTTAAGAGTTTATTAGTCTAAGAAGACGTAGAATACAAAAGCTCTGTTGACGGATCCCCGACAACACTATTTATCTCCAGTAGGTAAATTATCTTTATTTTGCGTGTGCGAATGCAGGTAACATAACTGTAATGCTGTGCAGACTTTTTAGTGCTATCTATTGTATAATATCTAGCAAAACTAAATTTATATCTATAATTGAAACCTAAATCAAAGCCAACCGAACATAACCTTTATTGTATAAACATGGGCTTTCCTTGAACTATTGCACCTATTTGCCAAACCTAATGCGGCCTTGCCTAACATGGCTTACATGGCTACATGTGGCCATAACATATATGCCCCCAGTCGAATGAAAAAAATTAATCCCCCAAAAGATTATTATTATTATTATTATTATTATTATTATTATTATTATTATTAT
>JAGDQP010005682.1:14100-26062 GCA_022664845.1 Lepisma saccharinum
TTATTATTATTATTATTATTATTATTATTATTATTATTATTATTATTTTGTAAAGAAACATATAAGTATTTTGTTTTTAATCAGTTAAAATTGCTTTAACACATTACTTATTCCTTCCAACAAGATATACAACTTGAGATTATTAACTCTCTTTTACAATCTGTCCATACAATTCATCCATAGTACTATATACTTCTGCATCCAACTTATGTTTCCTATTAATAGCGAACGCTTCTACACCACGAGTTCGAGCTCTTTGATAATTTTTCTGCTTTAAATCAGCTTGTGCCTTCTGATATATTTCCTTCACCAAATTTCCATAATCTTTCCTACGATGGCGTTTCCCTTTTTGAGTACAAAACACATCTTCTTCAACACTCATCCTCATTGCACCTTCACATCTTTCTTCCTTGAAATTATTCTCTTCCGCTTCTATTTGCTTAATACATTCCATTTCAGATCTTATCTCATTATTTTCTTTTATTTTCATTAGGTAATCGTCTCGAATTGACTTCGTTTCTTTCATAATTTCGGGAAACTTTTCTTCAATCTCCCCCAGTTGTTTAGTATCTTGACTTTTCACCGCCAACAGTTCATCTTTCGTGTATGAGATACGAAGACGATTGTCCACTTCACGTACAATCTTATGCTTATTATCCTTTGAACACAAAGATAACCTTTCTGAATAAATGGCTGCGTCTTCTACCATATTCAGACTTTCCTTTTTAGTATCATTCGACTTGGACTCATTTTCCTTTTTCATTTCATCTTTAAATACTATTCCTTGTTCTGACTTGTCAATCTCTCCAAAATTAGCTGGCACTAAAAGCCCCTCATTTAATGCATTACCATTTTCACTCTTTTGATTACTTCTTCTAATCATTTCTTTATACTCCCATTCCAATCTTCGAACAGTTTTACATAACTCCCATACATTCCTTACTCGATATATTAACACTCTTTGCTGAATATATCAAGGCAAAGTTTTAAAAATAAATGTACATATTATTCTACCAGATAGCGTTGGGTCGATCTTCTTCAAGTCCTCCGCCATACCACAAATTTGTTTGTGATAATTATGATTTTAAACCATTTGACTGACATGTGTCTATATTTCTTAATTTCCAATTTTATACTATGCTGTTGCTCCTCATTTCTTTCTATGACGTTTGTTCCCCTAACACGAACTGATTGGAATACGTGCTTAATCTTCTCAGATTTCCCTTCATTACATCTCTCTTCATGCCTTGATTTATGATCCATACTTTGGTGCTTACTTTCTTTACCCAATTGATTATTCACTATTAGAGACAGTTCATCATAACACTTTGCTAAAACTTCTATTTACGACTTCAATTCTAAATATTGGCATGATAGCAAACTAATACTTCCTCTTACTTCTTTCAAAATTTTAATATTTCTTCTCTGTGATTCCTTACACTCCTCTATTACCGCTAACTCCTCAACCTCCTTTTCTGGCTCAACACTTTCTTTCACCCTGTACCTGCTCCTTATCCTGTTTGCATTCTTTGTAGTATCATGTTACCACCTTACTTATGCTTTCAAATTTCTGATTTATTTCTTCTCGTCTTACTTCTCTCGACCTCTTTTTCATTTCTTTTTTCTTCTGCTTTTCCCCCAACCTTCTGTATTCCTTACATCGCTCTTCCTTCATAAAGTCTTTTAACATTCGCATTATTGCATCCAAAGATTCACCATCGCTCACTCTAGCTATGTCACCTTCAGTTTCTTGCAATTTACTATTTTCATTCAGTTTCACCTCTTGCTCTGAGCACGACTCTTGAAACCTTTCATTTAAGTTCAGTGTGGACGTAACGTTTATTTCATCATCACTCACTCCATTTACTTCATGTTCAGTTCTTTGGATGTCGCTATCTTTCGATTGTTCCTCTAATTCCTCATCCATTTCTACTCGGTGACTTTTACCAAAAGACGAACATTTATCACCCTGC
Organism: Lepisma saccharinum; assembly: GCA_022664845.1. Lineage (NCBI taxonomy): Eukaryota > Metazoa > Arthropoda > Insecta > Zygentoma > Lepismatidae > Lepisma > Lepisma saccharinum. The sequence goes on from JAGDQP010005682.1 coordinate 16,074, forward strand.
TTGGGTTTAGTTTTATTCTCATTTCGTTCACCTTCAAATTTACTTTTGCATTTGTGAACTTCCTTTTCACTCGAGCTTACAAAGCCCCTCTCATCTGAATTACAATCTTCACAAATGGTCAACATTTTACTATCTCTTGCCCCACGCTTGGAAGCCATTTTGCTAAGCCCAAGTTTCTTATTCTATTAATATAATTTATAATGCTCCGGCTATTTTACTTCTATGGGTAGCTCAGGACAAGGTTTCTTCAATACACACCTCAGGGTAGATAGCTCCAATCGCGGGCGTATCGTGACGTCATATATGAAACTTCCAATAGCCAAGGTGCCTGCTTTGATGGACCTCAAACTGGAGGTGAGGCGACACTTGGTATGTTACTATAACCCTTTGCCTAGGGGACACAAGATCGACTAGCGGGTTAGATGTCGCTTGCGATAAGAAAAACAGAGGTACTTCAGTTAAGAGTTTATTAGTCTAAGAAGACGTAGAATACAAAAGCTCTGTTGACAGATCCCCGACAACACTATTTATCTCCAGTAGGTAAATTATCTTTCTTTTGCGTGTGCGAATGCAGGTAACATAACTGTAATGCTGTGCAGACTTTTTAGTGCTATCTAAATTGTATAATACCTAACAAAACTAAATTTATATAATTGAAACCTAAATCAAGGCCAACCTAACATAACCTTTATTGTATAAACGTGGGCTTTCCTTGAGCTATTGCGCCCATTTGCCAAACCTAATACGGCCTTGCCTAACATGGCTCACATGGCTACATGTGGCCATAACAAAGTATTCCATCGTAGTTGGTAAACCGGATGGAAAGAGACCGCTGGAAATACCGAGACGACGTTGGGAGGATAATATTAGAAGGAATCTTCGAGAAGTAAGTGCTTGTGATGAAAACTGGATTGATATTATTCAGGATAGATTCCTATGGATAACGTGTTACTGCGACGATGAACTTGCGAGTTCCGTAAGCTATAGAGTAAGTATAAGTATATGGACACACAGTTGGAAATTGTTTGTCCGCTAGAACTACTGGTAAAATATTGAAGGGTTCCTCTGTCTCGGATAATGCCTTTGCATTCCTTCTGATGAGAACTAACCAATGAGAAAGAGCATGGAGGGACTGGTCCTGCTTTTTTTTAATCTAACAAGTATATCCTTGTGCTTAAATACTAGCAGAACATGCCAAAAACTTCAAGCTACCATCACGTTATTCGTCTAGTATGACAGAAGATATACCTAAATCAAGTGGAAGAGATGAGCATGATTGGAACTCGAACCCTATCAGTCCACGATTTTCGCCACTAGACCATAGGGATTTGATTTTAACAGTATCAGAGTTTCCATATCTAATTGAGTGTTACTGCACAAGGTAAATCTTTCCAAAGAATTTGATAAGGAAAATTGAAATATTACCCCACAGCAGGGACGTTTCGCGCTAGATTTTGTAATTAAGGAGTTCGTGGAAACGGAGAGGAAAATGCTCTTACCTATGGAATATAATATAACTGAACAATACAGAAAATGATTGGCTTTGATGTCAGTGGGGCGTGAAAAGTTTTGTTTTCATGTTTCAGAAGCACGATCAGCGTCCCATTGTCAGGTCTATCGGAATCACTCGACTGCCGAGAGAGCTCGTTAGAAATTCAAAGAAAGGACCATTTATCGATTCGTAATGCTATCCTTTGTACCTCTGTTCTCTGTTCGTAGTACTGATAGATTCATATACATAGATTCACAATAGGCACACTTCTGTGAATTGTTCCTCATTCTTCAAGTATTTTTCATTAATGAGTGAATTCAAATGTAAAAGTGACATTTTCTTTAAAACATTATTCGATTAATGTATTCAACAATTAATTCAAAGTGATTTTTTTTCATATTCTATCCACTAACGTCAGCTTATTTTCCCACCATACAGACACACAATAAAAAATGCCTGTGTTAATTCAACACTTTTCGGTGTCCCAGCATGACTACCACTTTTTTTATTTTAACTCAACATAACACGCGGTGTTGATTTCGGTATTATCAGCATGAAAAAGGAATTGCGGCTGCAGCGAGATTTGAACATGGGTTGCTGAGTTAGAATTCAGCGTCTTACCGTCTGGACTAAATCGCCGGGGAGGAAAAATACTAGATTCAAACAGTATAAGGATCAAAAATATGTTGCTGAACCCCAAACACAAACAAAGTTACTCTCACGACTTATGGTATTGTTTAATCACTTCTTCATTTGTCAATTAAGGATCTGAATATGAGAATATGTTCTATTTATATGAAAGCAAGCGATCAAGATGGCGACAGGCAAACACTTGATGTCTAATGTGTTGTGTTGTTTTAACACAAAAAAGTGGTAGTCACGTTCGGACACCGAAAAGTGTTGAATTAACACAGGTAGTTTTTACTGTGCAGCCTTTTTAAAATCCTCTCTTTAATAATAAAAAGGAAGCAGGATATGTAGGAAGCCACCTCTACATTGTTTGAAAATTCCCCCCTTCCCATAAGATTTCTTTACGAAGACAGGGTAAGAAATCAGGATTATAGAGGAATGTTCGAGGACTGTCCAGAACAGTTTGTTCAATTTAGCTCGTGCTTCGGTAGCTCTGTGAGGTCTTGCATTGTCATGGAGATGTTAACAGATTGCCACTACAGATTGACAACAACATATCAGAACGTCTTTTCTTTTTTTTCGTTTACTCGTAACATTTTCCAAGATTCACAACAGTGTGCAACATTGACCGGCTGTCGTTCGTGAAAAAGCTCGACGTGCACAACGCTTCTAGTAACCTAGCGGTCTAGAAAACTGCCAGAAGACACTCGAGTTCTTACCCATGCATAATTTAAATTTTCGACTTCCTTGCGACCTCTACAAAAGAGAAAAAAACGTTTGTGTAATTTTCACATCTTGAAAGTATCTCCGTTCCAAACTTTTGGAGTAATCTATACAAGTCAGTTTAAAATTATCACATGTCATTGTGCGTTGCTCAACGATGATATTCATCTATTCCCTCATCGTGATCTCTACTTAACATACGGCGGTAGATACAAACAACACAAGGCCTAGAGCGAGTCTAGAGATGCCTAGCAACAGCTCACTGGCTGTCACAACAACGAGCATTAAAGTATCCCTCTTCTGTTTAAAAAGTATCGTTCGTATTTGAACGACCCTTGTATTTTATATTTAACCGGTAGAATGAGGCTGTGAAACTCAGATTGGTGGAGTTGACCGAGGTAGTCGTGTGTTCTGAGGCAGACCAGCGTCTCCATGGTCTCGAGTTCGAATCCTGTCAAGAGCATGGATATGTGTGGATTTTAACAAACATTACACTCATTTAATCATGACGGACCGAAGTCAAAAGTGACTAAAATAGCCCATACAAAATAAAATACAGTTTCAGATTAGTGGAAGAGTCTTACAGTGTCAGTTTGCTCATATATATCATATTCAGCCCTTTTGAATCCACTGTTGGATGAAGGCTTACCCCAGTTTCCCCACCAACCTCGATCAGGTGCTGTTCCCGCCCATATAACTCCTAAAAACCTATAAGTAGTATTTCTGGACCTTAGAGGAATTTGATCGGATGTCATATTTTCACTTTTTTTTAGAAGATCTGTTTTTCTTCAGAAAACCAAGGTAAACGAACTCCAGAGCACATCCCATACTATTAGCACAGACAGAGGAATCAGACCTTTAAAAATTAGTATGAAAAGTGCTTTGAAGTTCGTTTCCTGTCCCCTGAAAAAAAAATATGAAAATTATGACATCCGACCTTATTCCACTAATGACCAGATTTAATACCGAGAAAAATGATAAAAAACTTTTTAAAGACATACTTTTCTTAAACACTGTGTACTAAAAGGTAAAAAATAATTTTGTTTATGCATGACTAAAAAGAGAAGCACTCTCATAAACAGTCATTTTATAAATCCTTCAAGTGGCACGCCACGTGCTTTTCTTTTTAGTCATGCATAAACAAAATTATTTTTGAGCTTTTAGTACATACTGTTTAAAAAAGTATGTCTTTAAAAAGTTTTTTATCATTTTTTTTTCTAGTTATTTAGGTAACTTTTTCTCAAGCTAATGTTTAGTGACCCAAATCCTAAAGTGTTCTGCAACCAGTCAAACTAGTATTTATTTTAGGATAAAAAAAAGTCCATATTAAAAAGAAATATTAAAATAAGCTTTAAAATACACAAATATATAGAAATATATAACTGTAACAATGGAATATTGTATTGTCATCCGACTTACGTCGCTGTGCAAATTTTCATCATTGTATGATGTCGGAAAATTAGTTAAATTAACGTTGCAAGACTTCAGGACACCACGAATCATTGTGAACTAAAGAAAACCATGTAAAAAGCGTAGCCGAGTATTCAAGACCATAAACCGTGGACAAAATGTAAGCGCACACAAAAACGAGCGCGTGGTCACGGCTTCAATTCCAGCTGGGGATCCATTAAGCGGAGTGGTTCGGAACCCACTTTACAAAAAACTGTAGGCCCGGCCTTCGAAATTTTCTAGCTCGCTTAGGACCTTAATAACAATTCAATCAATCAAGGAGAAGAAGAAAAGTACTCTAACATCTTACCTCGTTTTGATCGATCTGCCCATTAATACAGTATCCCATTATTCTTAACACTTAAGAGATCTTCCGAGCCCATTCGTAAAGTCAGGCATTGGTCTGTAAATATTGCTATACGTAAAAAATTCAGTTACTTTTAGAAAGAAACTTCCTAATTCCTAATTTCCTCCCCTTCTTCTCCCCTCATAACAAGATTTTCGTTGCATCTATGTATCAATTACTCTCCCGCGGAAAGTTTCCCATTCCGAAATCCGTTCCGGTTCCCCAATCTCCTCCGGAGGAAAGTAAAACGAAAGATTGAAATGAAAATCAATATAGCCATTCAGCTTTTGAAATATTTTTAGAAACAGGTTCAACGGTATTCCGTTTCGCATTTGTGAAGTGGTTTGTTGTATTACGTTTAAGTGATTTCGTGCATGCGAAGGTCAAGTGTAAAAGGAAAAAGGTCATATGGATGGCTACAAGAGATTTATATGGCATGGCAGGCAGTATGGCGTCCTTGCTTTCTTGCTTTGCTGAGTTGAAACCCTCTCTAGCTTCCATCCCTACTTCAATTAATTCTTCTCACTACTCCCTCACATACAAACACGCAGATACTCAGATTAATTTTGACGGATTCATAGAGGTAAACGTAGGAAGTTTTTTTTTTTTGCATGCTGGCCACCACCGTAAAACCTCATCAATTCTATAACATGACACTCAGACGGGAGAATGAATACAATAACATGTATGAATCCATTACAGTGAAACAATGAAGGCCAGCAACAATACATGGGAACTTCTCAGAAGCAACACGGAAAGCGTGAAACAGAAATGTGAATTTTTCATACCCCCTTCCGCAACTATACCATCCATATATACATTTATAATGTTTTGCTATTTCAATACATTGAATAATTATGAAGGATTGTAACACCAAATATAACCCATGACTTACTTTTTATTTGTTTTTATGTGTTGTTTTTTTCGCTGTACTCACGTGAAGCTACACTGAAAAAAGAAATGATTCTTTTATTGTTAAATGGCTGAATGAATTAGAAGAGGCAGCGCTTCCTCACATAGCGTGAGAAATGAATGAACGAGAACCTTTTGTTGTTTGCTTGGCTCATTTACACCATGTTTTCACTCTACAAATGAGGAAATAGTATTTTCTAAATGTGCATATCGTCTTATATTAACATAGTGAAGAGATTTGCAAAGTAACATACAGGGTGATTCAAAAGTCACCCCTTTTTTTTCACAAACCGATAAAAAAAATTAAGCATCTTAGTACACCAATGTGGAATGATGGGGAGGAGCTACAATTTAAGGTACGTGATCAACACAGACGCCATCTTGAAATCCGCCATATTGGAACGAAGTCAATTTTGTAATGAGAAGTGGGTCGTGTGACATATCGAACAATACTAGAAAATTCGCAGAAAAAATATTCAGGATTGTAGATTTGACTTACCTGTTACTGTCTTCACTTGTCGAGATATGACGTCATTTTTGACGATGTCGTCATAACATTGAGCGCTTGTATCTCCGAAACTAATGACATTTCGGAATTTCTTCAAATGAACTCTTTTTTTTCTTCATTTGATGTAAATAATTACCTCTCGAACTTTGCACTATTTTTAGGAACACCCTGTATACATTCTGATTCCACATTATGAGACATATTTTGAATATAATGAAGATTGGAAATCTTTCAGTTTTCAATAATAGTCAAAACAAAAATACTTAGAAAATTTCCTTAGTAGTCTTAAGAAGCAAGTTGTAACTACTATTCCGATTCGCATTATTAATTTTTGCATTATTATTATTATTAAGCCAAAAGCATGTTCGATTCTTAGTGAATTCAATCAAAATTATCCTCCAGTGTATTGTTTTGAGTAAGCAAAGAAGTTAAAATTTAAAAAATATACTGAGAAATTTATAACAATTCTGTGCTTAAATTCTTGAAATTTAAAAGGATTTTAAAATTTTTCTTGAGTAACGTTATTTACCGGAAATTTCCCTGGTTTGTCTTTTTTTTTCTTCAGAAAAGTAGCTGAGAACTTTAATTTATATCTATGCATTATTTGTCCTAAATCAATGATTAACGGTGTTGATCACTCCGCCACATTGGTATGAAATTTCCATTGATTTACATGAAAATTGTTTTACTCATTTTCTGTCTCCTACGAGCGTAATTTTTAACTTGTGGTTTTGCCTGATTTCTCGTAATAGTTATTCTAACGCATAACGTTTTATAAAAATGCATTATTATTTATACAGATAATATAATTTCCCATTGACATATTATATTTTTGTATAGTTAACTATTAATAATACATTACGCTCAGATATTTGAAGAAACTTCACATTTACAAAACAATAAGCGTCAAAAAGGGCATCAAGACAAATTACGTGAAGTCAGAGTTTGATTATTCCACTTCTGGAAGCCACAAAACGGGTAAAACCATACCCATATAAACTAAGTGTGTATCAAGATTGCGGGCGTGATCTATACCATTAAGTATCAGTCATGGACCAAACATACGTACATAATAAGGATTTAAATGAGTAAATATTAATGGGACAGTCACTGAAACATAAAATTATGAAGATAACTGAACAAAATCTAAAAGATACATTTTTTCTCTTTCATGTTGCAGGTGTCTGACCTAAGACAGTATCAACGAGGGAGAATGCCTAATGCTGATGCGATGTGTAATCACGACAAGATACAAGGGCAGCCAGTCTAAGCATCGTGCAGCTTTCATATCTAAAGCTCTTGTGTAAGTGATAAAAATGTTATCCTAAAAATTATCGACCATGTATTTTATTGTACTGCATGTTTACGAAGTAAAATTAGGGTAACAAATATTGATATATTCACTAGGAAAAGTATATTTTTCTAAGCTAGTAAAGCACTATATTTTAGGGAGAATACATTATTTTATCCTTATACGGTAGTTCTCTTCAATGTCACTGTTTTTCTGCAAAAGTAACGAAAACGTTCTGTCGGAATTAAACTTGATACTTTGAAACATCGGGAAATTATACCAGTAGTTACCGTCGCCATCAAGAACCTTCTGCGAATGTGATAAAAGGCACTCCATTGTGACAGAACTCCTCAGAGTAAGAAGGAAAGAATCCATTCAATATGTTTGTGTTTTTCTTTTCACATTGTCGTGGTTTCGGAACTGTTATCCTGCAATGTTGGTCTTCAACAAATGGAACAGTTAATAACCTGATGGTGCAATATTTAGGGAATATTGTGAGTGCGCCACACTCAAGGCAATAGCGTTAATTTGGTTACATGTAGTTTCGCATTATCATGAGAAAAGAGTATAATCCTTGCAATTCACTAGTGCAAGCTCCTTTGTTTACAGTTTCTCGTGAATAGGTTCCAGCTGATAGCAATTCGAGTTGCACGATACCGTTTTTAGTCCACTAAACACAGAGTATAACCTTCTCTGGGCGGTTTACATTGTTTGAGGACAGGTTCGTGAGGTGTTAACCAATGATGATGTCGTCTCAGAGTGACTACAGGACTTGTCATCGCATGAACCAATGAAGATAAGGAGGCAACTAGGATAAACATGTATCAACTAGCGCTTCTTGTTCCGCAACTGTCAACTCATGGCGGACACAAACATTTCATATATACGTTTCCCATAGGTGATGGAGGTGTAGATGGATAGTTTCTACACTAATCTTGAATTGTTGTGCTACTTTCTCACGCGTTTGGCTATTGTCCCCCTCAATAACGTTCCTATTCATGGTTGTCATAGTGCACACGAATCATTTTTTTTGCATTTCTGGAATTTCCTGTACCAGTTCGACTGACCATTCAGGCACATCAGTAGCAAAGGCCTGACGTGCCGCTGTACTGGCGTCACTGCTCACTTCACACTCAAAAACATACAAACTCACTCAACGCTCTTCAGGGTGCGCATATTTGCCCGTGGTTTACTGCACATAAACGTTACATTAAGAGAAACAAACCTTACCAAATGAGCAAGTCAAGCTCCAGCAACAACTGATCACCTTATTTGAGTTCGTTCTTTGTTTTGATTTTGGTAGAACGTTTGTGATTTGACGCTCGGAAAATGGACAGAACTTTTTGATCGTCTTTATCTTAAATTTATTAAAATTCAGTTTATCAAAATAATGTAATACTCATTCAGGCCTCTTTTGAAAAATTAATAATAACATTCTTCTATTTTATTTCAGTTATGGATTATATTGTGAACATATTACGTATACCTTTCTCTGTCATTCCCTCTGAGTGCAATTGTATTCTGGTATCGAAAGAAATTAGGTCTGCTGTCAGGGAGAGTGCTAATCCTGGAGGGAAATTCTCATTTGCATAATATAAGCAGCAGTTAAGCAGAAATCGGGTTTATGCCTTCTAAGTACTCACCATATAACCTAGACTTAGCTCTTGAAGCTGTTTACTCGTTATTAATTTTTCAGTTATGAACTTTATATTGACTTAAGGCTTTGCCCGTTATATCCTATAAGAAACTGTGTGTCGATGCACTGTTCTGTAGAAACCTGATCTCACGTACATCCTAAAATCTATTGAAGTTAACCCACAAATTGTTTAAGAAGCACATCGGATAAAAAGCCATGTTGCTAATATTTAATAAAATAAGGAACTGTTGAGATATCACCTACTGTAGACCAAACGACCGTAGCTCAGTTGGTAGAGCGTTGACGGAAAGTCCTGGAAACGGTCCCAGTAGTTACCCACCTGACTGTTTTCCAGGGTTTTTCCTCAGTCACACCAGGCAAATGTCAAGATGGTACCTACAAAACTAGGTCCTGGCTATCTTCCAACATTCTCTTCTCCACCCAATCCTGGTCTGAGCTTTAGATGCCTAAATGCCATAAATCAATTCATATTTAATCACCAGTACTGTAGCATTTCACACATTCTTCTTACCCAGACAAACCTACAAACTTTGAGCTGTACATCAAATATAGACCACCAGTAAAAAAATCTAGTTGTCCAATGGCTACTACACAGCGCGAAATAACGCCACCTAATGTGCTGTGAAGAAAACAGCTGTTTAGAAGAAAGAAGGAAAAGAAAAAAATATATGTAGAAGCATTACAAAGTGCCCTCCTTGTTGAAAGGACATTTTTGATAGCTAAGCAAATGTAAAATTTAATGGAAATTCCACCTAGTTAAAGGGAAGAAAATTAAGGCGAGATAAATGTCTCGATAATTAAAGGGCAAAGGAAACAGAATTACCGTAGATTTATTAATGAGGGCATTTACCCGAGACACTTAGGAAGACATAAAAGAGAAATGAAGGAAGGATCTTTACAAACTTCAGCGATGTTGAAGGGAAAGAGAAAAGGATAAAGAAAATGAAAAGAAATCAGAAGTTGGAAACAAGTTCAAAGTTT
>JAGDQP010005682.1:26462-56410 GCA_022664845.1 Lepisma saccharinum
AAGTATGAACAAGAGGTGATATATTACGTTCGCACATCACCCCAAAACGACTGAACCAATTCGAACCTTTTAATATGGCCTACAAGGAGAACTAACCCTTAGATGTTAGGCATTTTAAAATTTTACTTTGATTTTCAAATCAATACAGTACACTCTTGTTATTCCGGCACTACTGGTGAACCTCACAGTATAATCGCTGATGTCATTGCTTTTCTGGCTTTTTGTTCCGCGGTACCTCTGAGAGTTGAAGTCTGAAGAATTGTATTCTGAAGAACTTAGAGAAATATCATCTAGTATATTGTAGCAGCGTCCAGAACCATCTTCAACACTAGATAAAATTGACCACACCAAGAGAATTTGCGTCGGTGTGGTGATATGAACTGATAATATACTAGAAAATTAATTAATCTCTTTCGTTTTGTTGTGCCCTTGATTAATCATCGCGCCACACCAGAGTGTCGCGGAATCTCTTTTGAGCATCACTATCGTATGCGCCTCCCTCTCAAAGAAAATTTCTAGTCATGTCACATCCTGATTTTCTCTCGGATTTTATTTCTGTGCATAATATTGCGCGGCAGCGCGCCGTATTATTGTACACTCACATTCATCAAAATGGCCTACGGATATATTCTTTTAAGTCCGACAAGGTACACGATGTGGCAATGAAGCAATTTTCAATATAGATTCGAAATTAAGATTCTGTATGTAAATGGTACGTACCATAAAACTTTTTAAACTATCCTTCAATTGTATGTGACCAGCAACCTTTAAATGTTGATTCGGCTGCATAACCCCACAGGGGTACGATTGAAATTATTGACGACGAGAGTTAACATTCCTACTGTTTATTCGCTTGGAGTTTCAGTAGCTGCACTGAGGTGTAAGGAATACAGAGCAATGCTAACGGACGTGACGTCACAGTGTATATTTGTGCGCTCAACTGCAGCTTTCGGTCGAATAGGTAGATGTGTTTCCTTCTGTAAGCAGGTGACTGCAATCTATTTTCTCACACGTACACATTGCGATCGCAATACCACTATCAATTGTCTGCACTTGCTGGAAAGTCAGTGGAGCGAATTGACAAGATAGTTTAGGCGACAACGAGTATGTGCGATCTGTATGTTCAAATATGTCACAAGATAATATACAACGTATCTTACTGCATACTAGACTATTGTAACTACAGATATAAAAGCAAGGATTCTGCCAGACAACTCCAAATTCTTGAACGCCCTAGAAATTGAACATTTTAAGGTTAAAAATCGATAGAAACCTGCATAACTCTATTTACACCCTCCCAATTTTGAGTTTTAAAATGACAATCCTGGCAGAATCCCTATAGGCCTATACAAGCAAGAGTTACTAGAGATAACACTAAACAAGACAGTTAATGTAAATTATTATATCAGTAATCAGTTCTGGTTACATAATATCAATTTAACGTTAAACATGAACAAAGAAGTACATCCTATCTCTATTGCTTTCTTTAGTAGGCCTTGCAAGAATCATTCACCAGTGAATGTCCTCAGTGCATGCGTGGTTTTCGCTTGTCCTCTTGTTATCAAGGGATTTCGTGTTCGATTCCGGTGAAGCTGAAAACACATTGAACCTCGTGGTTCTTAACCCAATTTAAACTATAGGTCCCGTCCTTAGAATGCCTCCTTCTAATGGAAGATAACGGAAAACCATTATCTGTTCACCTTACCTCCTATACGGAACTTTGGGTCAAAAACCTGCTTCCAAATATATCAGAGAAGGGCAGAGGGGGAGTATTAGGATCAGTTCTACAATCGACCGCTAAACTTCTAGTCTGCGCTTGAGACCAACTCTTATTTTGCGTACTTTCATTGGTCAAAATCAGACTTGGCCTCAACTTAGCGCTGACTAGAAGTTTAGCGGTCGATTGTAGAACTGACCTTTAAGGAATTTAATTCAAGTACTTTTTGTGCCTCTCAAAGTTCACTTACTGGTTACATTTCTCTACCAAGTTATGATGCAGCATCTCACACCAGATAAAAGTTTTGTGAGAAAAAATGTAATGCAAGAAATAATTGTATACGTACAACTATGCATTCACTAGCAGTGCATGTATAGCACTTATGTAGTTTATAACAACACCCAAATATAGGAAATTGTTTACATATTACAAGAAAACAATATAGAGATAGCTGTGTGTAATCTGAAGAATTTTTTGAAGAATGTTTAAGGCACTCATTTGTTAACTATAGCTGAGTTAGTAGCGACACCTATGTTTGAATATATTTTTGCTTGTCACCATGGAAACGAAAAGAGTGCTCCGTCATGTTTTAGTGTAGTGCATTTTGGGTATGGAATGAATTTTCCAACTTGCTTTTACAATACATAAATGTGAATTAATATTTAGAGGAAGCGGGGGAAGGGACGAAATAGATAGATTCCTAACCTAGACTAAAGTGACCTACTTTAAACAAGAAATGGGACAATAGATTTTTTTGGGATGTGATTCTTACGTTTATTCCCGCTGACGGTGGTGTTTTATTATCAGCAAATTGTATCATCGATTTTCCTAACGTAACTCACCCTTGTTGCGGCGAAGGAGAAAGTAATGTTATTTAGGGGTTCTGGCAGACTAAGAGAAGCACGTTTGTAGGCCCAACCCCTCCTAAATTTCTGACTTGAATTGTGAATAAGGTTTTGTGATGACTTCTAACGCGAACGTGTGTCTATTTCTAAAAGTGTATGTGTGTGCACGAATGCCTTAAATCGAACTTTTATCATTTTCAAACCCCCATTCACCCCATCTTTTCTTATGCCATTTCTAACTCCCCTCTGGCAAATCGAATGAACGATTTGCTCCGTGACTTTTTGTCCATGGTCAGGATGTCGTTAATTTTTTTTTCTCTTTCTCTGAAAACACACACAAAAAAAGTTAAAATAGCTAAAAAGAATGAAAAGAGAAGCGGATGAACTTGTGTGTCAGCTTGTTTTGAGTGGCTGCAGCACTCGCAGGCGCTCATTAAGGGCCCCGCTCACGTTCAACACACTCCCTGGTCGATATCACAACCCAAGACTTCCTATGCCTCAGCGTATCTCTGCCCTCACTTCCCCGCTTTGCACATATCCCTCCTCCTCCTCTGCGTGTGTCTGCATAAAAGGTTGAAGGTCGGCGCGTCGCATCTTTAAAGCACCAATAGACTAAAAGTCATTTTTTTTGTACTGTTTTTGGCGCTTTGTAGTGCAATTCCTATCAATGCTAAAGTCGTTTTCTTTTCAAGAACGATCTCGATCTAAAGGTTTAAAATGTAACAAAACACAGTCAGAAAGAATTGATGACGAAGAAAAATAGTTCGGTAATCTTTTATATATAACTCAAAATATGTGACACAAGACTGTTGTATTTTGTACAAAGAAACCTTGAACCTTAATGTGCTCATGTTATATATAAAAAAATAATTCCAACTTTTAAAAAATCGTTAATGTCACTTATATTCCATGACTTTTGGAGTTGACATACAGTACACTGTTGCTAATCCGGCCATTCCTTGTAGAATACGTTTCCAGCGTAACAAGTGTGCCGGATTACTGAGAGTGGGTGGTCTCAAGACTACCTGAAACAAATGAATGTCATAACCTGTCCCCCTTCCAGTACTGAATCTCTTACTTTGGAGCTGTACTCTAGGGGTGTTCGAAATCCTGAAACATTCAGGAATAGAAATCAGGATTCCGGAATTGGAAACCCAGAATTTCGAAAGTCGTAATTCCGGAATTGAAGAAATTCGTAATTCCGGAATTGACTTTGCACTTCCGCACATCTCTAATGTTCTCTTTTCAGTATCGTGATATTATGTACAGTGTTACAGTAATTCCAAGTTAAATTGCTGATTACATTTCATGTTATATTTATTTATTGTCAACACAACAGACTTTATAGCCCAATTATAATGTGTCGATATGTACAATGTTCGTTTCCAGACATATTTTTTTTTTATTACAATATCTTTATATGCTTTAAAAGACATGTCACATGTATCAAATTCAATGCAATCCCTTCATATTTCATTGTAGGCAGTACATATTTTCCAGATTGGTGACAGCATTATTATATTAATTTTAGCTTGTTTGCAGTGGAAGAGACCAGTATTCTCTACGCGAGTTTTTAATGACGGAATACGAATCTGTAACAATGGTACTAAGTCTGTGCAGTCTATGCCATGTATTCCTAAGAAATAACAGATCAGAAATTGTACGCCTATGCTTTAACGTCTGAAAAGTTTTTGATGATTCTACTGTAGTTTTCATAACTAGGATAGATCCGAGTTACTTTATGGGTTAGAAATTTCAGAAATTTTGATTGTATTTTCTCTAGTTGTTGCAAACTTTTTTGTTGGGAGGGATTCCAGATAGTAGAGGAATATTCCAATTTGGAACGAACATAAGTATGGTACATTTTCTCTAATATAGAAGCTCTTTTTCCCCATCCTTATTACAAATTCTAACAGTTTAAAAGTTTCATTTGTAATATTTGTTATGTGGTTGTTAAACGTCAATTTCTTATCAAAGCTCTTAGACATCAAGATCTTTAATCACATCAGGTCTACTTAATGCATTCTTATGAATTTCATAATTTAATTGATAAATCGATTTATTTCTACTATTTGATAATACTTTACATTTCTTCGCATTAACTGGAAGTTGATTGATAGAGCACCAGTTAGCAATGTTATCTAATCTATGCTGTAATTTTATAGCATCTTCAACAGATTTAATTTTAGCATATATTTTGAGATCATTCGCAAAAGAGCATTTTTTCATTATCGGGCATGAATTCCAGGAGGTCATTAATAAAAAAGAGAAATAATAATGGTCCCATATTCGAGCCTTGGGGGACTCCTGACAGAGCTGTATATTCATTAGATATGTATTATTTAAATAGAACAGATTGTTTGCGATTAGTTAAATAAGAGAACATGAGCGTAACCAAGGAATGAGAGAAGTGATACTGATTTAATTTATCGAGTAATATGTTGTGATTTACTCTATCAAACGCCTTTTCAAAGTCGATATAAATCACATCGACTTGCTTTCCTTCGTCCAAACAGTTTGATATAAAATATGTAACAATTGATACGTTAACCTTAGCAGTCATTTATTTGGGTTCGGTTATATGATGATTTATTTATGTACGGGAGGATATATAAAAGGCACCCCTACTGATCTTCCTTATATGAAATTAAAGCAAAACGAAATTATCTAACGGATTAGCATGTTGTGACTTGGGGTAGTATCGAAAGTGCATCCCGGAAGGAAATGAAAATTATATGTTCTGTACTACATTATATAAATAAATATCGTGTTCAACTAATTTAACGGGTTTTACTAAGGCAAATACAGCTATGAAATTAAGAATTGTTATTGTTCTATGTATTTTAACTATTTCAGCTACGAGATGTAAATCTCAAACCAGAACATTACGTGGACTACGAGCTGAAGTTGCAAAGTAAAGATATTGTTGATGATTTAATCAAACTACTTAATGTATATAATCAAATGATATATTGTCTGATATAAAACCTGTGCATAAGAAGAATCTATAGTTGACACAGATTCGTTAGTTGAGAAATTATAACTTGATAAATGTGATAATGCGCTTAGAACCAATTTCTCTCTTTTCGCTACAGTTCTTTGTTTTGTACTCGGTCTAAATTTATCTATAATAATGCTCTGTAGAGATCAATGCTATTAATGTCTTATTTGAGAACTGAAAATACAAATTAAAATCATGAATGGAAGTTGATATAAAACTTAAATTATATAATTTTTATATCTAATCAAGATGAAGCCGAAAATGTTTTAAGTAAGAATCAAGTCATGATTTATGTATCCGAGGTTATAGAACTGAGATATGAATTATACAAATATATGTAAAAGATTGTTACTGGTTACCTTGAGTAGAGACAATATAAGAATTTAAATTAGTTCTTATTAAATTAAATTGCTTCACGCAACATTACCAGCTTTTTATTTCGACGCTCTACGTATCAGCTAGAGTAGCATCTTGTTGCCCTAGGCCGTATTTATAAACTGGGTTTCGCCTCACTCGTTGTGCACAAGCCCGGGTTCCCCCAAGTAGTCACTTCAGTTGATGACGTCAGTTGGAAGAAGGATCATATACCCTGATCGTCGCAGTAAGAGTATCATGCAAAGTTGAACAGCCGGATATTAAATATTGAACTAGATATCTTTTACACAATTAACAAGGTTTGTTACCGTGGATTTATGTGAAACAAAGCCATGTTGTTTGGTTCAAATAACAGGCTTCACGGGATTAATAATTCGCTGATATAAAATCTGTTCAAAGACTTTGGTAAAGGCTGGTAACTTGGCTAGATGTCTATAGTTGGTAATTTCTCTCCTGTCGTTAGTTTTAGGTATAGGACAAACTAAAGAAGATTTCCATTTGTCAGGGAAAGTACATGCTTTTAGTGCTAAGTTGAAAGCAATTAATAGGGGATATTTAAACATATTAATTCATCCTTTGACCATAAAGGAGGGTATGCCGTCAGCTCCAACTGTCGTTTTGGATTTTAGATTCTTGATAGCCTTTTCTATTTCATTCAAACGTATTTGGTCAACAGACAGTATTCCGATTTCTTCGTAACCTCTCTGATTACTACCGGTATTAAAATCATAGAACGGTTGAGAAGAGGATACAATACTGTCTGGAGATATTATTTTCAGTATTTGATATAAAGGCTTCATATGCTTTTCTAATGTCTCTCTTGACTTCCCTACGCAACCGAACAAATTCCTGATAGTAAGGGTTTTATTTCTCAGTTTTTTTTATGTGGAAGATTGATTTAACCTTGAGTTTCTTAATAATGACTTTAGTGAACCAGCACGGATACTTTGGGATAGAGTTTCTTTTGTAGGGTGCACATTTATCAAATATTTCATAAATAATATTATAAAGTTTACTCACTAAGTCATTAACATTATTATCCTTTTTTTAAGCATTTGCAATCAACTTCCAGTACTTCCCTATATAACATCATAAAGTCAGCCTACCTGAAATTGTAACCAAAAGTATTGTTCTTTTGTTTCATTTTTGTAATTCCTTGGTTAACGTATGTACCGAAATAAACATATGGTTAAAAACTTAGGACGAACCCAATGATAACACTCAAAACTGCGTGTCATCATCATCATCATATTTAGTCGTTTTCTATCCACTGCTGGATAAAATCCTCCCCCTTTTCTTTCCATATATCTCGGTGTGCTGATATCCTCATTCATGTAGTTCCTGAAAAACGCTTGATTTTATCTACCCATCTTGCATTTGAACGTCGTCTCGGTCGTTTCTTTTCTCTAGGAATCCAATGTAGTACATTTGTCGTCCACCTTCCATCTGTTCGTCTAGCTATTTGACCGGATCATCTTCTTTCCAGTCTTGATTACATCCTCCACCTTTGTTTGTGCGCGAATCCATTAATTTGTCTTCCTATCCCTCCTGGTTACTCCTAGCATGCATCTCTCCATTGCTCTTTATGTGACTCTCAATCTTTGAGTAGTTTGCGCATTCGATGATCAAGTTTCACAGCCGTACATCATCACAGGTAACATACATTGATTATAAGCTTTACGCTTCAGACGCATTTGTAGTTTGCTTTTGAAAACAAAGTGTAGTCTTCCAAACGAACTCCACGCCATTTTACATCTTCTATTTATTTCATCAGTCAACTTGGCATTCGATATTTTGAGCTGACCTAGGTAAACATACTCATCAACTATGCACTCCGCTAATCTTTATTTCCTTCTTTGCACCATGTTGATTGTACATTACTTTTGTTTTACTTAAATTCATTTTAAGGCCTATTTTCGAACTCTCATTACTCAGTTCTTCCATTCTGGTTTGTAGTTCTTCTGCATTTGAAGCAAACAGGACCATATCATCAGCTAATCGTAGGTGATGAAGGTATTCGCCATTGATCTTTATTCTAACTTCATTCCAGTTAAAATTTTGGAACACACTTTCCAGGACCGCAGAAAACAGTTTTGGAGAAATTGAATCTCCTTGCATTACCCGTTTTCCAACTTTAAATTTTTCACTTTCTTGATGCAGTCTAATGACAGATGTGGCAGTAAAGATGTATGCACTTTCGATGCCTTGATGTTCAAGTGATTTAAGTACTGCTGACAAGGAGACCGAATCGAAAGCTTTTTCAAAATCTATAAATCCCAAACATAGTGAAAGTTCGTATTCATTAGTCCTTTCCATAACTTCATTCAATGTTTGTATGTGGTCCATTGTGCTAAATCCACGACAAAATTCGGCTTGTTCCCTTCTCTGGTTAAAATCTAAGTCCCGTTCAATACGATTGAAAATAACTTTGCTGAACATTCTGTATAGAACTGACAGTAAACTAATTGGTCTGTAGTTTTCAACGCGGGTCATTCTCGTAGAAACGTGTCATTTAGACATCTATTTTTGAAAAAGAAAAATTTCTCAGAAAATCTTCCGAATATTTGAGAAGAGAACATTCTCAAGAGATGTCCTCGTTGAGAAACTTGCTACACTAGTGGTCACAATGTTTAACGTATATTTATATATATATATATTTAGTAAAAGAATTTTTCCTTCTGAACGGAGGATACAAGAGTATAACGGAGGATACAATTATGATAAACGGGGTATATAATAAAGGGCGAAAGTTTTCCACAGACTGCTTTTGAAATACTATAGTTTAATAAACTTAAAATGTAAAATTGCACAAAAATAGGAAAAACGTTACAAGATAGAAAATTATGCTAATAACCTAAATTAAATTCAAATAATCCTGAATTATATAATTTATTAGCACAATGAACTATGGTATCGGTATGTGTTTTACGTTATTCTATAAAATTGGATACCGGTATAATTAAAAGAGAAGAAAAAGCCCAATTAAGTGTTACTATTAATGGGCTACAAGCGAAACTTGGAAAAATCAAAATCAAATTTGTAAGTATTTCTGTGAAAAGAAACAGGTGAGTTAATAATATGCAATATGTCATCAAGGTCAACATCATACAATTTTCTTTCTTTTCCTGTCTGGTATTTAAAAGTTTGATCACCAGTCTTTTTTATAGGAAAAAAAAAAGCCTTGCAAGTCATTAAAACTGTTCGTTGTAGTTAACAACACCAACAAAGTACGTATTTCAATGACTTATTTTCCTGAACACTTTATGAGAACAAAGTCATTTATCTGAGGTTTCTTTTCAGTGATCTTCGTTGTCTGTTGAGGATTTGACATTTCATTAAAGTCAGCCAGCTTCTTCTTCACTATCTGAGTAAACCAATGAATAGATTGACTTCCTTTCCTGTGCTATCCTTACTGAGTGCTTGGCCCATCACTTAGGAAGTAAACTTCAGTAGAATTCGGGACGAACATTTTCAGCTTTTCTATTACTGGAACTAAATGGGCGCATATTGGCGAGGGATCATACCGCAAACTTTCCGATAATGTACAGAAAGAAAATTGTTTCAATTGCTTCTTTTCAGTTCCAAAAATGGAGGCAGAGACAGTGTGGAGAGTCATTTGAGACTTGGATGCTCCGAAGTAACAACTCTGAAGGTCTTCTGTAAACTTACAACCATAATTTTCAGAAAAATCACAGTGAATCAAACGTTCACTTTCTTTTAGATTTGCTTTCAGAAACTGCATCACTTCAAACTGATGGCTTGTGTTTCCACGATATTTAATAAACTTGGGAAGTAATTCACGTAGAGCTTTAGCTACATCCTTTTTCTTCAAACCTCTCAAAACTTCTTTTACAGTTTTCTTGATCTTTTTTTATTTCCCTTTAATAACAACAAGTGTTACTACTTTCGTCACCCACTGCTCCAGATCGGTCTCTTCCAGCTCATTGTAATCTTTCCAGCTTACGGTTTTAATCTCACAATGAAGGCACATTCTCTCCAAACAAGCCTCAGTCTGCTTTTCACAGGTCACCGACTTCAGGTGGATTTTACATAATCATACCTGATGATTTCATTTTCTTCATTAACAAACTCATATTCTCGTGTATCATGCAAAGACATGTATTGACTCTTTCCATAGTACATGCAAAGATTCTTTGTACTATTCACCATGGTTTCGATTTACAAAATAATGAATAAGATACGGAAAGGCCCGTTGACGTGTGTTCTTTACAATACTTGTCATGAAGGTTTTTCATCGAGGCATTCAAAACTCTCATCTGTTTCTTAATTTTTTACACCTTGTAATTGTATCTTCCTTGCCAGGCATCAATCTGGAATGCTCGTCCCTCTCGAAAAATTCAGCCACTGCTCTTCTTTTCTTGACAGAGTTCTGTTTTCTGGGTGTTGTTAGTACTGAAGAGTTCCTTATCATACTCAAAAGTGTATTTGATGTTATTGTTTTTAATTCTTCACGAGACATTGGTATTTCTTGATTACACATCCTGAAATCTTACCAAGGAATTCACGCCTTTTCTTTCTGCTTCTTTCTTCATGATAACTTTTCCTGATTTGTTCTTTTACGACAACGACAAATAGAATGTTACGTTCAACTTTTGTAGATACTTTTTTACCTTTCAGCATTTTTTAAACTAACCTTCTTCGGGTCTGATTTTTTTCATTCACTTTTACGTCGCTGTTTTGTTATGTTCTGTAAAGTTTCCTCCTATACTTTTCTACAATTTTGTCTTTTCTTTCTTCTTCAATTTTTCTCCTAAGTTCAGTTCCTAAAAATTTGATGTATAGATTCTCTCTCCTTATCTTCTTTCTCCAGTCTTGACGTCCGTCTTCTCTTGGACCATCTGCTTCTCTTGACGTACTTGGTAGTAGGTTTTCTAGCGGAACTGAATTAGGAGGTGGTGGTGGAGGTAAATTAGGTAAAACTTCGATCACTGTGCTGTTGTAAAAACGTCATATGTAGAAACTTACAATCTTTATACTGACAATATTTCAAGTGTACCGTTTTAAGCCCACAACATTATGGTCACCCTAAAAATCAAAGCTATCCATTTTAGAGGGTGTTGTTTAAAAGGATAAGATATGATAGACTAAGATATGATAATGTTTTCTTTTTTTAATACATGTTATAATTGTATGCTGGATAATTAAGACTGGTTTATTAAGCACCGAAAGTTTACTGTATTTGAGGAGTTCAGAAGCCAAGGGATACAAGTGATACTGATGAATAAAAAATATCAAGGTGATATTTTATATATAACCCGAAATATAGGCATATGTGACACAAAACTTTTATCATTTCACTGTTCACAAAAGTGCCATTCTTTTACACTTACATCTGGACACATCAAGTAATTCTACTTTCTTATCTCTTCTTTTTTCTCTTTAAACAATACTTGAATACTATTTGTTCATAATTTAAAGGTGTATCATTTAACGCTTTTGATAACCAATTAAATAAATTAAAGAAAAAAGGTTAACGGAAACGGGGTTTGAACAAGAGTTTCACAATTCAGGTGTGAAGCACACTATTAGTCCTTACAATTTCACATGTACAAAGAAAACTAACAGAGTTGCAGAGAAGGTGTGAACAAAGTGTGTAAAATATATGTATTATGTACTCTACAGAGTAGTTTGGAAAGCACGCCTTTCGAGGAACCGGTGTAAAGACAGTGTAAACTGGACTCAACTCGAATGAAAAAGTCCTGAAGTGCGGAAAGGACAAACGTACTGTAAAGATATGTCGTTGGGGCAAGTTTCACATTGTTATAAGTGAGCATTGTTAACACTAAAGTATCGCGAGCGTTATATACTCAATTTGAGCTCAGCTACATAGCTGACAGCGGTAGTCGTGTGGTTTGTCGTGTCTTAAACCAGTGTCTCCAAGGTTCTGGTTTCGAATCTCGGTTGACACAGATGGTTTGTGGATTTTAGAACCATAACGTTAATAGCAACTGGCAGTTTCTAAAAGAGCTCCAAAAATACAGTTTAATAATTTTTTACGGAGATACGTTTAGTCATTGACAAAACTTAAGATTCCTGAACGTTATTGTAAACATAAATGACGTCTATGTCGTCTTGTTTTGTCTTGTACTATACCTAATATTAACGAATAAAGAAAAGTTTAAGAATTGAACATAGTAAAAGGATCTGCGCTTTTATTGTGTAACCAGATTTAAAATAACTGGATAAATTGACGTCGCTGTACGTAAATCTGAAACCAGTTTCTCTTCACTCTGTTTGGTTTAGACGATAACTTGCGTCATAATAAAAAAAACAAAGTGAATCAAAAGTAGGTCAGTTTCTTTTTGTGTCAACCAAATAACAATATTAAAAAAAAGTATTTTTAAAATACATTATTTTTAAATCTTCCTGGCTTCGTGGGAAATGTAGCGTATAAAAAAAAATCACATTGGAAAGATCAAAGAAGGCTGTTCAACTATGTGACTGACAGCAAACGTGCAGAGGAGATGAAGAGGGATCTACAGAAAGTAAATCCTTAACAGATCTTTTCTTTTCTATTTTTAGTTCTCCAGCTTTTTATTTTTCTAAAAAAAAAGAAGAAGAGAGAAAGGGAAGGAAAATAAAAGAGCAAGTATCAACTATTCCATCTGGTTTGAATTTGAGACGACGAGTCAGACAGGCTTGAAGCAAAGCATGCTGGGAAATAAAGAATTCTTTTGTTTCTATCTAATCAGAACCAATGACGAGGCTTAAGAGATCATATTGCATTCACTTACGCAGTCTCTTGGCACGTTATCTTCAAACATTTGATGGCGATTTTGGGATTCTTTTCTTCCACATACTGTTTGATAAGTACATAATATAACTAGTAAATTAAAACATATAGAGACGCTGGTCTTGCGCTTAAATATAGTCTGCATATTGATAAATGTTAAATCCGGATTTTTTAAAAAACAATATGTGTATTTTTCGGGGAGGGGAGTGTTAAGAGTCACTTCCTTCTGGAAAGAATTGTGTTGCTTGTAACTTATCCGTAACTTTAAAGAAAAATCCTCTTTGGAGAAATTAAAAACCAAACTGCTATTGGCTGAAACACGTGGTATCTATGTTCTAATTTTGAGAGATTGAAAGTAAAATCCTATTGGGTGAACAACATTCTTCTTCCAATTTTTAGAGGTTGAAAATAAACAACTGTTCAGTGAGTTTCTTGGGATTCATTTGAACTGGGAAGATCATATCCTTAACGTTGAATCCAGAGCTAGCAAAGGAGTCTATCTAATACGTAGATTATGATTGTGTGTAAGTTTGAAGGTACTAAAAACTGTCTCCTATGCACAAATTCATAGTCATTTAAGTTATGCCACGCTACTTTGGGGTCGTCAGTCCTCCAACACAAGTCTATTGAAAAATACAAAAGGTATGTGTATGCTTGGTCTCCCTAGTCGTGCATATTGTAAGTTATAAGCTTCGTTAAATTAGGTATTATGACAGTTCCAGCTATTTTCATATATAAATGTTTGCTTTATATCAAGGAAAACAATCATATTTACAATGAATTAGGATACTCTCACACATATCAAACTAGAAATAGGAACCACGTAGGATTATTTAGATGTAACTATAGTACGACACAAAAATCTTTTACAATAGCCTATGTCAGTTAATTATTACAAATTTCTTCCTTTTGCCTTTAAGAGATCTTCCATTTTTGATGTTTAAAAAAAGTACAGAAATGACATTAATACTTGCATATATAGTGTGGATGAATTCTTTGAAATCAAAATTGATAGGTAGAATATTTATGTTACTGATACAACAATCTTTGTTTACTTATAGTGGACTATTATGCAATATGTATAACCCTAGCTTTTAAACTTTCAACCTTTTATTTCTGTTAATGTATATCTGACGATTGTAATAATCTGATGTTCTCATTTGTTTCTGTAATAAAATTTATTATTATTATTATTATTATTTTTACTGTTGGCCAAAAAAAAAGTCCTATTCCATTTTCTAGAAACTGAAATCAAAGTTCTAGCAGCTGAAAACATCCTATTCCAATTTGCAAATCTGTTTCCAATTTGTTGGCATCGAAATGACACTTGTTCTCTGATAGTTAGAAATTTAGACTGTATCCTTATCGAAAAATCAAACACTATAATTATACTATTTTTTTCTTTCTTTTTTTCAGATGGAGCAGTATGAGAGTCAGTGACGCCGACGGAGACTGTGTGCTGCTGTGTCAAAGCGAGGCGTCACGTGTTCAATCCCCAGCGGCGGCGCTCTCTCGCACAAAGTTCGCCGCTGTGATGGTCTTTGTGTTTGTGTTCTCCCTATTCCTCACCTTCCACGTTCTGTACGACAGCGCTGTCACCGCCAACGGGTTCTACTTGGATTACTCAGTAGCCGACTTCCCCAGCAACCGAGTTCGATTCCCGCGCACGAGCCGACGATTACCACAAACTATCATTATTGGAGTGAGAAAGTGCGGCACTCGAGCTCTTCTCGAGATGCTATTCCTGCATCCACAGATCCAAAAAGCAGCTGGTGAAGTGCATTTCTTTGATAAAGATGAAAATTACCGTCATGGTTTAGAGTGGTACCGGAAAAAGATGCCCCATTCTTTTAAAGACCAAATAACTATTGAAAAAAGCCCTAGTTATTTTGTGACTCCCGAAGTACCTGAACGAATTCGCGCTATGAATAGTAGTATTAAACTACTGCTTATAGTGCGTGAACCGGTCACTAGAGCTATTTCTGATTACACCCAAATCCGTAGCCATGGATCTGGAAGAGGACCAGCATCTCATCAACAGTTTGAGCAACTTGCCATCAATCCAGATGGCTCTGTCAACATCCAATATCGCCCCATCTCGATTTCTATTTACCATCACTACCTCCAAAAATGGTTAGATGTATTTATGCGCAGCCAAATCTTAATAGTGAACGGTGATCGGCTTATCGAAAACCCCGTCGTCGAAATCGAGAAGATTGAAGAATTTTTGGGCATCGAGAAACGAATCACCAAGGACAATTTTTATTTTAACAAAACCAAAGGATTTTATTGTCTCCGTAACGAAACGATGGAGAAGTGCCTCAAAGATAGTAAAGGACGAAAACATCCGACTGTGAACCCAGCCGTCATCTCCAAGTTAAGACGTTTTTTCAGTGAGCATAACCAAAAATTTTATGAACTAGTCGGTGAAGACTTTGGCTGGCCAGAGCGCTGAAAAGAAATTACAATTTACAACATACAAATAAGAAAACAGGTCAACCCACATACACATATAATATACATAATATATACACCCTTATTTTTTAATCCCGTCTGATCATATTGGTCACTTTATTGTTGTTCCCCCCATGTTGTTATATTTCGTTCCGTTTACAGCCAATAATTATTATTATATATACATATATAAATATATTCCATATTGGAAGTTGTTATTGTTCCTACTGTGTGAGATGCCCTGTGACATGTTGTTGCTATTTTTAGAGTTCGATGTCACCAACGGGGGGAGAGGACAGGGTTTTTCTTTACAAGAAAAATAAGAGAAAAAGAAGTATGTGGTAGATTCTGTAGTTGTGGTTTCATGCACGTACATGTGTATAATTTAAAACTAAAAGTCTCAATTCAAAAAGGTGCTAACCCACACTTTTGTGAATGTAGAGCGAGTCCTCAGTTTTACTTCAGGTTAGGAAATAAAATAGAATATAAATTGAGCGGTTCGGGAGTAAAAGTTGATAACCCAAATGAGAGTGGAGTCAAGAGAAACGTAATCAAACGTTTGTTTAAAATCTGTACTAAAAATAAAGGCATAATATTAAGTATGCTATAGACATCTATCGGCGACCGAATGAACATATTTCGCTATTTTGAAGCATCAGGACATCATGTACAAACTAGGTCAAATGATAACTCAATTTTGAAGTGGGTTAGCAAGTTTTCCTCCCGAGTTGCTTAATTGAATTGCTTGGCCTGAGCCAAAGATGCCTAAAGTTCATGTAAATTATTCCTCCTTGATTTTGTTGTTTATCATTCTTATAAAATTCAAGTTCTTTAAATAATGATCAAAATTACACATATGAAAAGAGAAATCTAGATAAAAAATAAGTACTCCCATACACTTATTCGTAAGGTTCATTTTTAATAATTATTATTCTGTTTAATAACTGAAAAATAACTCAATCTTTCTGACAAGATTGAGTACTTAATCTTTGGTATCTTCTTCAAGAGTTTTGATTTTTTAAAAAAAACGCACACCTGAACAACAAAATATGAACTAAAATGCCCATCTTTAAATCTACTTTGAGAGAAAAGGTTTTTATTATATCTGTTTGTTCTTCTTCAAAAAGAATAAAACATTGTTCCGATACTATTATCGCCAGGTATTATTCTCCAAAGTACCAAACATACCCCTGAAAAATTCTCAAGGACTAAAAATAACAATGAAACCTTCACACGCTCAGAGAAATCTTTCTGGAAGAAATACTGTCCCTAGCGTTAAAACTAACTAGTAAGCAGCCTTAACTATCAATGTATTTGGTAACTCTGTCTCCGATTTGGTCTTGTGTCATAATATCCTTTAAAATATGTGGCTAATCAGGTTCTCGACACAGTACGCGTGAAACCATTCTCAACAAGCTTTACATTGTAATTCACAACTACAGAATCTCCGTTGTAAGACAGTCAGTCGTCTTCCCTCTTGTGTAATAATGTTCTATAAGTGTTTTTCATGTGTAAATAATAATAATGAATACTGTTTGAACGTTGAATATAATTTATTATTACGAAAGCAATATCTGATCATATCATGAACAGTGTAGTGCATAGTAGTTAACGTAAAATGCTGGTGAAAATAAAACGTTCATCTAGTGAACTATGAGTGCTTGCTTTGTGTGCGTTAGAAAAGAATTTAAAGAAGAAAATGGTGCTGCTTTTTTTGGAAGATAAAGGGAGAAAGTTATCTCAGGAAGATATTTTGTTTTTGTTTTAGTTTTTTTTAATGTTTATGTGGAACAAAGACAAAGAACTCCCTCTATTTCGATAAAATAAGATTTTACTGTACAAAATATTACACAATATTAGTGTCAGTATAAAACAAAGAAGTTCTGATGACTCTCTAACAAAACAAAGTCTAAATTTCTTCTAAGTGTCTAAACAGGTTTCAAGTTATTGCAGAAAAGAAAACTCTCTCTCAATGTATGCTCGTGTGTGAATGTGATCATTCCGCAGATTCATTCCTTGCTCGGCTTTTATACATGTATATTATATGTTTCTAAAAAAAAAAAAATCTTGCATGAACTTTTATAAACGATAATTCAAAAATCTGTTAATGTATTCTGAATGCAATGATTTGAATTTAAAGGTCTAGCTAACCTGAATATTGGTCAGTCGTTCCCTAAATTGTTACATCCA
This sequence comes from Lepisma saccharinum, assembly GCA_022664845.1. NCBI lineage: Eukaryota > Metazoa > Arthropoda > Insecta > Zygentoma > Lepismatidae > Lepisma > Lepisma saccharinum. Next base: position 43,799 of record JAGDQP010005682.1, read on the forward strand.
TTACTGAAAAAGACACAAAATATATGTTTTCTATTACTACTTGACATGTTCTTACACAGTAAGCGTGAAACCATTTTCTGCAAACTTTGCAATGTTGTCAATTTTCAAACACACACAAAAACTGTAATTTGGTCATTTACAGGCATTATTTTGATACAATCTTTTCGTTTTATTTTGTCCCTATGTTTTATTTTATCATATTTATTATAATTTCGTTTGTTAACTCGATTTTATTGCGTAATTTCATCAAGTTTGACGAAACAATAATCATTACCAATAATTATCAGTTTAAATGTATTATTTGAGTGCTTCGTCAACTTGTCATAATTTATAATCATCTGCCTGTCTGTTTATTCATTACCTTCGTATTCGGATTGCTCATTACTGATTTAATGTTCCCTTTAGTTGTATTGTACAGTAATTTGTTTGAAGAACGCATTATGTTGATGTTACTAACTTTCTGTACTGAAAACTAAGTGTTATTATTTTTCTTCAGTTAATACTATTATTGAAACAGTTCAAAACTTTCAAAACATATTGTTAAATATTTCAATTATATGAATAAGTATTATTACAGTGTTTTTGTTTTGTTAAAAAAAAAATAACGGTGAATGTAAAGTTTGAAGAAAGTGACTTGCAAATATACAGAAACTTTGGACATGTAATTATATTGACTTTTACCTTGTAAAATGTATTACAAATTAGCAATACTCACTTTGATAGGAAATTAATGAAAAACAGAATGCACTGCAGTAAATAATCGTTTTGTTTAGAAATGTTATCCGTTATTCACGATCTCACCGCTGGAGCGCTAGTGTCAAATTCCAGATTGTGTTTCAAAATATACAACATATATTGCTTACAAGTCTGAATAGTGTATAAGCTCATCTATTAATATTTCATAAATATACGCTTATATACTGTTACAAAATGGAGGTATTGAAGTTTTTTGAAGTAGTTTCTGAACCATCTTGAATTTGAATTAGTTACATAGATCCAAAGAGATATTAGTATAAAATAACTTATTTCGTTCAGTTGCCGGTATACATTATAATTGAACGCGTTTTAGAAAGAAAAAGGAGTTAACCAACAATGAGAACAAAGATGTGATTTCTATTTACTTGCATTTCCCAGTCGTCTGCCTGAAATTTGATGTATCTCCGTTCGTTGTTGTATGGACCCTGGGGGCTCCAATGTCGATAAAATAATAAATAGTGGTTCATAAGGTAGCTGACAGAAGTTAGATTAATACTAGTAACTAGTAATCGCATCTTTATTGTCATTGTGGGTTAGCTCCTCTCTCATTGACACCTCAACTGAAGAATTATGTTTCGCATTAGTTCCCTAAACTTTCACTACGTGGCGTTTGAATAACTGAATACATGTCATGGATCTACATGTAACAGAATAGTATGTGCTTTATACAAGCTATGTAGTTTCTTATAATTAATTTCTAAATATCCAAATATCTATCTAGAGGAATATTTCACTGATTGTAATTATACATCAAGATAATTTTGAACGTAACTTTTGTAATTTCACTCTTCGTTTCGTAAATTTTAATGCTTGTAAAACAAATGAAAGACAAAAAGTAGAACACTTCCAATCATATTGGTGCTATTTATTCCCGCTCTACGCTAGTTCTCAAAATTATCACTCCGTGGCGTGGTGATTCCAAAGCTGAGATCGTGAATACCTTTATTTCACTTAATTCAGTAATATTTCAATTAGCAACAAATGAGCTTCTCAGAAGACTTTTAAAGTCCTTATTGTGTATAATGATTGTAGGACCTTTCGACCAAGTGGTTATTTCGATCAGGGGATCAAGGAAATAGGTCAAAATGCGATCATACTTTGCAAGATTTTATTTCCAGTCCTCACTCTATCGACTGCATGGGATATAAATACGGTAGACGGATTGACTGTCCCAATACAATTAAGCTGGGTTAACTTGATGCCGGTTTTCGATTAATCTTGCTTGGTGAATTGAGATTTACTTGTGTCTTATTGGTTGGCCTATGCCTGGGTGTGTGGAAGCAAAGAATGGATGAAGATCTAGCTAAGGAAGAGAGGAGACTGGAATATTTTAAATGTGATATGTACGGAACGTGATGTTCAGTTGTTTTTTTTTAATCAATTACATCTGTCAGGTACTCATGGCTTGTACTGGCTTCAATTTCGGATCGCTAGAAGTAGATCCGTCTCCCGTATTTAGATCCATGTATCGACTGAATTACAATTGAGGAATAAAATATCTCACAAACCATGACGGTATTGACCTGTTTTTTTTTCTTCTGATCGATACGGTATAGATCTCTTGATCGAATTAGATCCTAGTTACCCTAATCATTGTTTAAATTATTTAACTTTTTTTTGAAGAGGCAGTAAACGTTGAAAAGCGTGACAAAGATGTTAAAATCAAAATATTTAGCAAGTAGTACTCGTATATACACTTGAACTTAAAAAGCAATAAATACTATACAATGTAAACTAAAACTTATGTTTTTTAGAAGATTATCTGTACATTAACCTATCTGTTACTTACTTATAAAGCACAATTTTGTTTAATTTTGCTTGTTTGTATGTGTGTTATAATAATTCTATGACAGTTATACACATATACATCTCGTTATTTTCTTATATATTTTGGCACCATTCTACAAATGTTACCAAATTCTCATTTTTTTCGTCAGATCTGAGGATGGAATATTCATATAGTCTTCCAACTTGGGTCTAAATTTTATATTTATTATGCTGTATTAACGCTGAACTGAAGAACATAATTGAAATTGGTCATGCATTATTTATGCTATTCTGTAAAAAAAAAAGTAAAGAATTTGATGTGATTATAAAAATACTATTGTACATGTATGATAAGTACAAAAACGTATTTTTTTTTAAATTAAAGAAGAGTTAGGCCAGCTTTTCTTGCAGGCGATCGCCACGTGCTTTGCTTGCGCTTTCCATGAGTAGCCAATAGAAACTCGTGTTACATTTAGAATATGTACTCAAACATGTGTTTCAATTGGTTATTCAGCCAAATCACAAGCAAAAAACGCCACGATCGCCTGCATGAAAAGCTGGTCTTATTAAGGTGATTTAACAGTGGACTGAAAAATTAGTTTAAAAATTGCCGAATTTGTAACTAGCCTTGTAATTGTTAAAATATATAATTTGATAATTCCTGTTACATCTATGTACAAGTATAATACACAACTAAATCGTTATTCGCTTTTGTTTTAGAATCAGTAGAATTTTCTGAACTTGATGTTAAAACTAACTAAAGAAATTCTGAAAAATGTTCAGAAATAAATTGTTAAAAAGAAAATTGTTGGAAATACCCTTAAACATCCTTTTCATGTATGCGCTCGTCGCGTTCTTCACTTGCTGGTCTAGTACTAGTAACCAATCGAAACGAGTGCTTATGTGTTTCTAATTGGCAACTTCTTCAAATCACAAGCAAAGAACGCGTCAAGCGCGTACATGAAAAGGATGTTTAAGGATGATTCCAATAATTTTTTTGAAACGATTTCCCCATCGTATATACATGAAAGCAAATATTTTGTTATTCCAATTGCAAAGTAGCGATAACTATTACAACTTTGAGGCTCTCTGTTTAATAGGATTGAATGTCGAGCAAGTAATTAAAGTATTATGGATGCTAGAGGTTTCTTAAGGTAGATACAAAACTTAAGGTATATTCACAACAACATGAACAAAACTGATGTCCCATATCTCAATGCACGGTTAAATTACTGGAAGATTTGACACCATTGAACAAATAAGATTATGTATGGAAACAAGGAAGTTTAAGCAAATATCTATAGAGGGCCCTATACTAGCGCCCCTAGCGATTCAAGGTGGAAAATCAAAATAATCAATCTAAATGAAAAATAATTGATCACAGCAGCCATAGTACTTCATATTGTGCATCTTGTCTGGAATGCATCCGAAAGAATAGAAATTTGATAATTATGAAAAAAAACAATACATTCAAATCACATGGTTCTTACAATACAATTAAGCTTGGTCAACTTGACGCATTTTCGATTAATCTTGGCTGTTTGATTGGCATGAACTTTTGCATCTCTTGTTGGTTTGTCAATGCTTGCGCGTGTTTAAGTCTGGTGCTTAGCATGGATGTAAATACAGTAGACGGATTGACTGGCCCAATACAATTAAGCTGAGTCAACTTGACGCCGGTTTTCGATTAATCTTGCTCGGTGAATTGGGATTTACTTGCGTCTTATTGGTTGGTCTATGCCTAGGTGTGTGGAAGCAAAGAATGAATGAAGATCTAGCTAAGGAAGAGAGGAGAAAGATTGGGATATATTAAATATGGTATTGTACGGAACGTGATGTTTAGTTGTTGTTTTTTTAATCAATTACACTTGCTAGGTACTCATGGCTTGTGCTGGCTTCAATTTCGGGTCGCTAGAAGTAGATCCGTCTCCCGTATTTAGATCCATGGCGCTTAGGAAGAAAGTGAGGGAGATTTTAATATTTATTTTAATCGATTACAACTGTCAGGTACTCTAGGTGTGCGCGCATGTGCTGGCTTCAATTCTAGGACTCTTGCAGTAGATTCGTCGCCTATTCACATTCATGAAAGTACGGGACTAACCTACCTGCTATTTATATTTCTTGATACAAAACAAATGACACTTATTTCTAGCCACTTGTAACCAATATACATTTACTGCAACCTTCTACAGACTCATTTATCTCTATCAACAATGCCCAATATAAAAATGTAATTTCATTATAATATATTTACAGAAAAAGCGAAAAATGGAAGAAAGGATCTATATGAATAAGAAAAGTGATGGAGAATGACTATACTATCATAAGTTTACCATCGATACTTATCTAAAGGTATTAAGAGATTACTTTTAAAACGATGTTCGTTCGTTTTGTTATCAATGAGGACATCTTTTTTTTTTATTAACAAGACTAGGGCTTAGGGCACTCATCCAGTTTGGGGTAAACAAAATAAAACTATCCTTAGAAGGTAACTAACAAATCATAAGCAAACTAAACTTTTAAAATATATATATAAAATTGGACCTTAAAAATACGGGAATAAACTACGACTTTGGAACTTTTGCGCAGTAGTCATGTGGCAAATTTGTGCGTAAAATTATTTTAAAAAGTTTTGGATGATTTAGTGTTAGATTGATTACAATAGGTTAGGAGTCTCAATACATACACACAGAGATCTTATTGTATTTTTGCAATGTATAATAATAGTAATCTTTATTCTTAACAGTAACAAATTGTATCATAATGAAAAGAACCATTAGGAATATAGAACACAACGCTTAAAATCAAATAACGAGGAAAATGAAACATCAGTCAGAAGGTCTATTTTGCATATTTATATTTATATTCATGGAGAACAAGATCTAATTATCATATATTTTTTATGTGCCACCATTATTTTTAAAGCTTGTCAAAGAAAATTAAAATGCGATACTATAAATCAATATACTTAAGTCACATTGTTAATGTGTATTAATCCACTAATTCATAAATTAGATAACATATCAGATGCCATTGGTGTTCAAACTTGTCTTCATTTTAAAAGAAGTAATATAACACAATTTTCATTGCCCAAAATCTTTTCTATTCTGACCAAATTTTCCCCAAAGTATATTTTCATATCTGCAATCTATCGATATTTAGTTTGATAACGTTAACATTTAAAGCATACATAAAGATCAAGGAAGATCATTATTATTTTCTTAAAAAAAGAATTGTAAAGTATTTTCAACGACTAAGCATTTATTTTTGTACATTTCATCTAACATCTTAACTCTTGTTAACATCACGCCTACGCCTTATTTTTAATAATAAAGTTGTTTTTACAATATTTCGTTTCACGTATAAAATATGCTTTCTAAATACAACACCAATGAAAATTGCATATCGGATTTTAACACACTAATTATAATAACTAAATATCTTAAAACATTTCTATTGATGTTCATTTATTCTTGAAAATGAGAGACAGTGGTACATGTGGGCTAAAATTATTTATCCGCAAGTGGTCTGTCATTTGTTTGTGTATCATATTGTGTTCAATTTGTTATAATTAATTTCGATGGCATTTTCTCGAATGCTTGGAGATGTTGATCTATATTCTATTCGTCTGAGTTTCAAAATAATTTTACTCTGGTGGTTAAGTTGAGAGAGATTAGGTTCAAGATAAAATTATTACTAGCGATTGTATTATGTGATATTTTCGGTGATATTATAAAGAAATGGACACAACCACTTCAAATTTATTTTCCATTCTTGATTAGAGCGTGTTTGTCCTGCTAAACTGGCTGGAAGTGGAAAATCGAGATTAAGTGTTCCTTTCGCCCCCTAGCTTCATATATTCATTACATTTTTAATAGTACCGATTAGTCCAATATCGCTTTTAGATAGAGGTCAATGTCTTGAACAAAATCAACTCAAAAAACAGATAGCCTCAAAGTTGTCGTGATTCTTTTCATTGTCCTGAGTAAGCTCTGAGTAGCAGCCAATGACACAAATTAGAACAATGCAATTCGAGATATGTGAAAAAGATTGTTTTGTGCTGTTCAATTTTGTGTTAGTCTCAAAATTACTACCACAAATAGAACAGAACACTTCCTTGTACAAATCCTGAAATAATTTGTTCTAAATTTGTACCAATGATTAAAATTCATATACTAAGTTCTTTTACTTAAAAAAATGAATACTGTTCACAATTTTAAACGTTAGCTACAGTAACGCTGCTGTAAATTATACTTGAAAAACAAATTTTAAAAAAAGAAGAAAATTGAGAAGGGGAAATTAAAAATGCAACTAAGTATCATTTAGGTTAGATTGGATTAGATTCGGTTAGGTTTTCATTCAGATTTTTTATCTGCAAAACTTATTGCAAATACAAAATAATGCAATGTAATAATCAGATTTGCGATTCCGCTCTTGAGTTTGTTTCACCACGATAATCATGTTTAATTTTCATATATTTAAGCACATTTTGCAACGATTAGAAGTTGAATACATTTTGTTCGTTGACAGCTAATATATAATAGTCAAAGAGACAGGGAGTGTGATACGTTGAAATTCAGGCAGATTGATCTCGTTTCAATGTTTGTAAATGTATATATATACATTCAATTAAATTGTTTCAATTCCATAGTCCCTGCGTCATTGTCCCTAGTATCAGCATTGCCTGTATAAATGTGCATTTTGTTCCCTGGTTCATGATTAGAACTAGGGAAAATAATTACTAGTTAACAGGTTAGACGAGTGTTTGTGAATATGACTGAAGGAATGATTGTATTATAAGGTGCAGCAAAGTTATAAGACCTCTTCTATGTCGTTGTTTATTTGCAGAAGTAAATTATTATTGAACTCACTTTTGATATATACGTAAGACGAGGGCTTAACTACCGTTAGAACAGCACAACTTTAACTATTTAAAAATAACTAAAGATACTTGACCAATGAAGCGAAAGCAAAGTGGCCGAAGATTTAGAAAGTTCAAGGAAGTTTGTTTCTTTTATTATTGTAAAAAAAAGTGGCTTCCAAATCTAAAGTAATATGTATGTTTTATATTTGGAAAACAAAACACAGAGCTAAGAATTGAATTGTTTAAAACAGTTTGTATTTCTATTCACAAACTTCAGAAATCGTAAAGTTGTTTACTAGTTAAATCAAGTTGTTTGCAGTATTTTTTTAAAAAATCGTAGTGTTTAAGTGTAACAATTTGAATGTAATATAATATTTTCTTTTCGTTGCTCTCCTCATACGTAGACAATTTTCTGTTGAGTTTTCATTTGTGTGCTTATTATTACCACATCATTAAACTGTGAAAAGATGGAGCATTATATATACCCTATACAGAAAGGAGTTCTCTCTCCTGTATGTCAATAGAAATGTTCTCTGTAATACATTTGTTATTAAAAAAATTAACAGAACTTACAGTTCTGGCAATACTAATTATGCTATACAACTTTATGATCTAGAGATCTTATATCAATCATAGATTACAGCTCATAGACAAAGTGGTCGCAATAAAGCGGAGTAAATTAATTACTTATCGGAGAGACCGGGTATGGTTGTAGCACTTTTTTATTCTTTTACATGTAATTGTGAGAAGAATTAATGAAATTAGACATATTTATAACCATAAGAAACTTTATACTTATTTATTTTTAAATATATATTAAGCGTGAGGTCTAATGGAACTGTTACTTAAATACAACCCAATAAAAAATTACTTTTCGAAATTTTACAGCCGATTTCAGTAGGTTGTAAAATGTTCTGCTACAGACTGAAACTTATATATTTTCAGTAGAACACATCTATTGATTTAAACCTACTGGGATGAATATAATGATTTAATTATTTCGTTGTTAGAAATAACGATTTCAAATCAATTGGCATCATTATTCACATTGTATACCTGCTATATGGACCAAATATAAGTCAATTTTTATTGTATACGTGAAACACAGTTACACTTGTGTAGCGTACTTGACATAAAGTTGATCCCATCAACACGTTAAAACTCGTTTAAAATCACATAAAGTTGTTTTTCACACTGTTACAATTACATTCACTCTCGTTGTTTTGTCATACTACAAAACTCCATTCGCGCTATTAGACAAAATTTGGTGCAAGGATAATTATTTCTTGGGTTTTATGTGCAGTAGAGCTCAGTTTTCAGACTACACTAACCTAGGAAAAGCTACAAATAGATCTAGGATTGTCAGAATAGATGCAAGAGCTCAGTGCGATAAATAAAATTATTCTTGTACTAATCGTGGGAAAAGGGTAGCACACCGCTAAAATTTAGTGCAAGGTTAATTATTTCTTGGATTCTATGTGTAGTAGAGCTCAGTTTTTATACTACACGAAGCTACAAACAAGTCTGACATTTTCGGAATACATGCAAGAGCTAAAGGCAAGGAATAAAATTAGCCTTGTACTAATTGTTGTTACAAAGTTAGCGTGAATGAAATATAGAGCAGTAACTTTTCCAGAGAATACTCTAAACCCGGATGGCATACAAGTTTAATTTCGATGTACCATAGAATACTCAGAACTAGTATATCTCACGCTGTGTTAACCTCACCTAAATATTTACTACGTACTTATAAATAATTCCAAAATTCAGTTAATCCAAAATTTACTTACCTCGGTCATTTTTTGTGGAATGAAAGTGTACGCATATTCGGTGACAATACAACTACTGGAAGACATCTTCTTCTGGCCAACAATACGGTCGCTCTATTACAACCAAGACATGTATATCAACACACTATCAAAACCAGATCCGGTGTCCCCCTATAGTTCAGTTTTGTTCTCGTTAATAGGTTCTCCAACAAAAACATAGACGTTATGTTATTAGATTTTCAAAAGTTTTATTTATTGTTTAACAACAGGAAGATGTACATCGCCTCATTTACTACGTTGTGAACATTATACATTTAATTCAATTTGTCTTGTGTAAGATTATACAGAACAATTCAAAACCTTACATAATAGTCACCGTGAACACTTACAATGGTGTTTGAACAAAATCTTAGAATAGAAATTTGCTTGAACAGACCATTGATTTGAAGAAATAGTTTAAGGCAGTTGTTTAATGCATTCGTTCCTGTATTATTAGAAATAATTCATACTTAAAATTTGCTTTGTAGTATCAATATTATTAGAAAAACAACTCCACTGCTTCGCTTCTTAATTACAAATTATATTAGACATTTTTATTTTCTTTCCTTTCATATGAACTAAGTTCTTGTCTAACGTTGATGTGTGCAGTAATTGCGTAAAATAAAGTAAAAATAGGTCATTTCTTTTAACAGTGTATAAATAAGTTACTTTCCACGACGATGTTAATATCGTGGTAGGTACTTAGATTTACACATATTTACAAACAACCTTTTCATTCAATGCTTATTTTCATTTTTACTGTGTTTTTTAAAATTATGTAGCGGAACACGAAGCAGGCAGGAACGAAAATGATTTGATTTGCAATTATTAATTATTAACTGGAATATGTTGGCAAGATGATTTTATTCTGGGAAAGGCTGTTCGATGTTCATATTTGATGCATACAAACATTGGTAATAGTGTTTCTTTTTAGGGGGAGCACGAGAAATACCCTGCGGGAAAAGTTCCTAATGGTTATTAATGACATACGGAACCTGCTTTCATAGCTATCGGAAAGTTAAAAAGATACCAACCCGAAGAAATTTTTTGTTAAAGAAATCCTGTTACTAAAGACTGTAATTTAAAAATAATAGTATAAAAAAATGAAGTAGTGTCTAGAGTAGGATGAGTAATTTTTATGAACTTTCTAGGACATATTTAATGAATAACAATGAGTTTCTTTAAGGAAGTTAATACTCACTGAAAAGGATGTTTTACATGTAACAGCAACAATGAAAGAAATTGCAGCATTTTGAACGAGAAATAGTTTTCAGGCTGGTATAAAAATATCACTGTAAAAAAAATGTTCACTTCTGCAGCTTCTTGTCCGTCAGTAAATATTAAATTGTATTCACAACAACTCACACATAATAATTTATTTTATGACTATAACACTTGGTCATGAGCTGTTCATACGTTTGAAATAGGATCTCTAGTTTATATACTAAAAAAAAATAAAGTAGTTCAAAGTGCCAATACGCCTTATTTAATATGTTACTTCGTTTAGATTCAGCATATTTATCTATTAAAAAGCTATTATTAAAATGGGTTGGTTCACAATGGTGAATCAATTTTCCAGAAAATAATCTCTGGGTGAAATACATATCATAACTGTTTTCTGTATTTATATATATACATAGTAAGTGTAATAATATGGTCTTTTGTATATGATATTTGTGACTAGGAGTCATATATTTTAGAACAGAACGCATTATAATTGTAATATACATATATACATACATATATATATTTAAAAAAATAACGACACTCGGGGAGTAAAAACAAAATGAAATTTGGTCATTAATTTTAAAAATTACTTGTTTATGTATTACATGAATGATGTAATTTTTTTCAAAACATTTGGTGTAAGAAACTTTAGAGGGTTGACATAAACACATGTAGCAAAATAAAACGGGTTTAAATGGTTAACAAGAGAACAGTATGTGATTGCAAAGGCTTCAGTTTTGAAGGCCAAAATGTGTGATTTAATATAGTAAAAGAACATGTACTTCATTTGAAATAGACATAACATTTGATCTGATGAAAACAAGAGTGTACACACAAAAAAAAATCTTTAGTCAAATATAAACTAGTTAACAAGTATAGTTTTCTGTGACAGAATTTCAAACGACCTAAAGTAGTAGGATGATCTAATTATTAAGATGTTTTCTTTTAGTTGAGTGGTAGACATTATTGAAACTACAAGATAGGAAAATAAATGCATACGCACACAAAAGCTATGATAAATACTCTTGCTTTTATGATATCTCTAGAAGTTAAAGATTGAAATTCAAGAAACATACTTCATGTAATGCTGAGATTTGCTATATGTGCTTTCTTGATGTCAAGAATTCAGTGTTTGTAATGGGTGATAATTATACACATTTTAAACACAATTACAGAAAAAAAGAAGTCTGTAAAGTGCCGAAAGACTTTTCTAACATTGATATTTTAAAAAAAAGCGTTTACAAAAATATTACATTTTGAAAGTGAGGCCATGTGTCCGTCCGCATACGTTGTATATGAACAAATTTATTCCAGCATTATAATAAAGTCTCTTTCAATGCTAGTTATGATCACGTGCACCAAAATACCTTCTACCTTTGCTTTAAAACACAATTGGTAATTAATTTAAAGCTTGTACCTAAACACCAGGTGTTTCCACAAGATGTGTTAGCCAAAGCATTTAGACTTTCAACACTTATTTGTTTATTTTTGTAAGTTCTACATTATTTCCATGTTATCAAATAGCATTTCATGTGGATGAGTCATGATATAAGTATATCGGTTACGTTATAAGCTATCTGTGACTTCTATGCTGGTGTAACCAACATTTTCGAGCTTTCTACTTCGTGCAGGGCCCATTCTCAAGGAATTAAAACAAGGTATTGGAAGAAGTGAGAGTCGAAAGTGCAAACTTGATAACTTCTCTTTAATTCTTTTTAGCATCATCCATATTGTACACCCTGGAGGGAAGTGAAAAATAAAATGTAAGTGATTTAACGCTATTGGATTCTCCACTTCCGTGTCAGATGGACAATGTGGATGATGCAGGAACGAAAGCAGATAATGTCATCTTTTCTCATTAGTAATTCAAGTAGCTTTGATACGGATCCTTATTCTGCAATGCAAAGAAACCATAACATTTCTATGTTCTACTTACTAACCTATACAACATAGCATAATATAATAAAATACTTGTTGAAAAGATTCTCTTTAACAAAATGCTTAGCTCAGTTCTCAGTTTCGTGTTTCGTATTCTCAATAGTTTAGTTTACACATTAGAGTAATTAACTTACATTTAACATAATATATTATATAAACATTATTCAGCTTCTTTTGTATACTACAAAGAGTAAAAAGTTTAAAGAAAGCTACTGATTATTTTCTTGTTCCTTATTTGACTATCGTGGAAAT
>JAGDQP010005682.1:56510-76575 GCA_022664845.1 Lepisma saccharinum
ATAGTTATACAATTCAATCGCTATCATTAAGTAATCCATCTTTCTTCTCAATTGTTGTTGTCTTGCTTTTTGATAATGGTTTTAACATAATAATTACATATATACAGTATTTTACATTTGTATTCTTTGATCTAATTTCAATATTTTACTTTTTAACATATTATATTATGTATTATATAATTGTCGCACAAAAAGACATTTTGCTTCACAATTTATTTGAAGTAAATATTTAATAGAAATGTCATAATATTAAATGTTACTGATTATTTCCATATTTTACAATTCTGATTCTCACCTCGAATATTTCTTGTTGATAAATCCGGTATTCGTATTCGTATTTTGTAATCTAGCGCGGAAATGGCTAATTATGCCCATCCATTGCACTTTCGTTTTATTAATTGCTGTTTTATAATACTATTTATAGTATAATATAGTTTTGCAGTCTAACAGTCTTAATAATTGATGTTTTAAGGTCAGTTATTTATTGGTTGCTATGGTTTTGATAAATCCGTAAGCTCTCTCTCTCTTCTTTTCTATTATTTATCTCAAAGCAATTGTTTATGGCTACGCAGCGTTTTCAGCAGAACTTGCATCAAGCTTGCTTTCTCAATTGCATGACATACAAACATATTATTTAATTACAACATAAAATGTAGACATAACAAAATATAAGCAACATAAATACAACATAAAATGTAGACATAGCTTGTTTTAATTCTTCAAAAATGGATTGTACGTGGATTTGAAAGCTTGGATGTGTTAACTACAGGTACAAATGGTCATGGATAAACCTTTACATTAGTTTAGATTCGGGTAGATCATAGAACAAAATAAATATGAGGTCAAATTTATTGCTTATATACGACTTAAAGCCTATCGTATGTTGTACATGGACACAAAGATAGTAGTTTAGAATTTTCTCCCGAATTATATTAACCACTAGAAATCTTCTCAAATGAGACCAATACAAAGAGCTGATCAGAAACAGTAATCTTCAATCCTCCATCAATCCATTTCAAGAAGTACAAAGCAGAAGGCTATAGGAGCGGATTAGGCTTGTTTGACACGGAAGCATTTATGCGACGATGAAACGAATCCTTTTTTATTAGCACGTATTTCACTAAATTGCCAAGGAATATGACATAGTTTCCTGGTCTATTGTACTTTGACAAGGTAGGATTTGTACTAGCAGCTACCAACAGAAAATGGCAGCAATTGAAGCAGTGGCCAAAGCAACAATTCAAAGCGGTAGCTATAGTCATTGTAGACAAAAAGCGGAAGAAAAGGTGTACAGGTTCTTGGTTCGTGGTATGGATACGTTCTTAGTTATTTCAATTTTCGTGCTACGCGTCGCTGTAATCGATAATTTTCATACGTCGAATAATGATACTCAAAGTAGAACACGTTCTATCCGACAAAATGCTATAACATCGGAAATGCCATAGCATTTGCTGTTTGATACGGCAATATTTCAATGATACGAAAAATAGTACGATATCTCCCTCCGTGTCAGGCGGACCCTAATATACAAAAACAAATGGCATAGTGATAATTTATACTATGCTGTACATGGCCATAAAACTGTACTGTAAAATTTATAAAAAAGCTTAGCCCTGAACGGAAAAGAGGAAATCGTGTTAAATTAATAGTTTTAATTGTTGTGTTGTTTCTTATAATACAAAGTGAAAATATTCCATCGTTCCGTTTTAGATAATGCCGATAGCACGATAATTTTATTATTGGCTTTAATATTCATACTCGACTGCTCCGTCACTAATAGGGTAATTTTGATGGAAGTATATATAGTTTCTGAGAGTGAAAAGATACCAAATTTTTTTAAGAATCTGCATAAAGTGAAGGTCGAATAACAGATACTTCTTTAAACTCTTCCCGCCAATTTTACCTATAACAACACCAAGACAGTTAACAATTTCCAAAACTGCCAATTAAACTTATGCTCTTGTATTTCCTGGTTCCTGACTATATCATCCCTCATTCCAGTTTTCCTGAAAATGATTCCTAACCAAAAGTAAAGCACATTTATATGAATTGTGTTCTCTTCAAACCACACCTCAGTCTACCCTGACTTGATTTCTTTTTCGTTATTTCAATAATTACGTTGTCCATCTGTGGCAAGGTAATGCAGTCGGTAGACTTCTATAGTTTATGGTGTTGAGTTTTGAAACTGCCCTATATATCCATATAGTTCATGCTAATATTTCTGTACCCCATAAACATGCTAATATGCTGATCAACCAAAGATATGGTCCAGTCTAAGACTAGTTATCTTTTTAAAAAAAAGTATTGTGGAAGCACTTGGTATCCCTTATTCCAAGTTGATATGAACATGGCTTAGCAATTTTTACTGAACTATATTTTGGTAGCGCAGTGTTATCCTCTTTTATCTTGGTGTTCTAAAGGTTGATTGATGATGGATATTTGATTACAACCTATACGAAGAGAATTTTCCTGTTTCGCTATATGCTTCTCTGTTTCGATGTATGAATCTCAATTTCTTTGAGAAACCAAAAAGAAAAAAGAAACATCGAGTGTACAGTACATGTGCGTATGTGGATGTATTATGACTACATAACATATTAATTATAGTCTAAGTCTTCTTTTTGCAGAAAATCTATTTGTGTCTAATTATATATACATATATGGTGTCTAAATGCATTTCCCTACACTTTAAAAAAAACAAACAAATCTAATGTTTTCGTTAAGTAAAGTAATGGGAGTCTTTGTAAAAATGTATTTTCGTTGTGGAAAAAAAAAGTCAAATGTTCTATATTAGGGCCTATATGTCAGTATGAATTATACTTCTAGCGCTAGATAAAAATAGTATTGTAGTTCAAGAGTTTTACCTAATTCATTGTAACTTTCTTCTTTTTCATTTCGATACATTGTTCGACCTTGTACGAGGATAAGGTCAATGGGTACTCTCTTATAGAAAGCAAACCTTGAGTTTCCTGACGAATTTAGGACATTATTCGTGATTGTGAAAGTTTCGGTTCAAAGTGATTTTTAAAGTAACACTGATTACTGTGTCGGTAAAGTGAGTAACCTTCTCAGATAAGCAAACTCCACAATACTTTTAGAATTTGCATTTTGATGAGAAAGTCGTGTCTTCAATTTATTTACTAAACGCAGCTTTAACAATTCGTGTAGTAAATTAATTTCAATTAAACTAAACTTTGATATGATTATATTTTTGTTTCTGTGGGTAACTTTCGATTGCTTTAGAATGAAAGTAATAAAAAAATAAGTGTGGTAGAGTTAAATTAGCCACAATGTCTTTCTTATTGGAAATGAAAGGCGCACAGCAGGTAACTTGGTGTATCAATTTCTACAAATTTCAAAGCAGTAGAAAAGTGCAAGGAGAAAAAATTCAAAGTAACACTAAGTTTTAAAATACAATATACTGGATTTAAAATACAATGTTATTTGCAACTCTAGTTGTACTTCAAAAATAGAACTATTCCATTTATTAATTATACTAATTACAAATCGCCATTTAACAATGACTACATGGTAACACAAATTTGGAATTGACCAACAATTTGTCATGAATCATGCCTTGTACCGTTTGACAGTATACTTGTCCTTGCACTTATTTCGTCAAAAAACTATAGTGTCGTTTTTTCATTAAAAAGTCTTTCCGTGTTCACATTAAGAAATGGTTAACAATAAAATTTAAAACAACAAAAAAAACTATTTGTCAAATTCGCTGAACACAATAATTGTGCATCAATATTCATTAAAAATTCCGGTTTGCATATCTTTTTTATTACAAAGTCTACTTTTGATCTACCTTTTACAAAGAATGTTCTTAATATTATTTTAAATTTATCAGCTTACGATGCGGACAAACGTTGTCTATTTTAAATTCTTATTTTCCAAGAGACAAAGGAACAGATCCAGATTAATAGCGGGCGCCAATATCCTCAGGTTAGGCGTTACAAGAATTATAGTAAGTACAATGCAATACACGTGTAAGTATGGCGATTTTTAAGTGGTAAATATATTTCCATATAAACAACATGATTTTAAAAGAAATGAAAAGATATCTTTGTGTTAGTAAGATAGCTATTTTAATTGTGAAAATGATTATTTTGAGACATTTTAAGCACAAACGAAAACTAAAAATTTAATTTAATAAAAAAAATATATATTGTTAACGAAACTTGTATCAAGAAATGTACAAGAAGATTTTACAAAAGTTTCTAAGTAAAATCGAATGGCATTTACTTTAAGGTGAGTTTACGCTGCCAATGTTAGTCAGAACACCTGTTGATAGCTAATTGTAATAGCTAATTTCTATTTGAAAGGTAAAAGTAACTACAAATAATGGCAAAAAAAATTATAATAATTATAAGAAATGTGCAAGCCTTGTACTTTGTGAAGTTCATTAAACGTTTATGGAAATTTCAGATTCTCTTTTCTTGTAAATTACGTACCTAACCTCAAATTCTGACAAACCATAACTTTGTAAGTGTAAACAAAAAAAATTTTGAACATGGAGAATCAAAATTACTTATTACAAATCTAATTAAATCATTGGAGTCGTATTACTTAATACCGTAAAATGGCAGATGTACCGTACATGAAGAAAATGGAAGTGTGAGGTTGCCGGCAATGAACTATAGTATCGCTATTGTATGTGAAATTCATATCCCCGAAAATGACACCTAAGGGTGTAGCGTCCTTTAATTAAAGGTATAAGTCTTCGGAGCTGCTCCATTGTAGGAACTTCATAGTCATCCCACTCTTTAAGTTTTTCGTACTTGAGATAATCTAACTTAGCAGAACCTAACCTCAGTGAAAGTAGCATAACAGATGTTACTTACTTACTTAGTCAATGGCTTACGGAACTCGCAAGTAAATCGTTGCAGAAACAAACGTTCTCCATAGAATTCTATCCTGAGTAAAATTAAGGAAGTTTTCATAACAAACATCTACTTCTCAAAGATCCATTCCTATATTATCCTCCCAACGTCGTCTCGGTCTTCCTAACGGTTTCTTTCCCTCCGGTTTACCAACCCCTGATGGAATATAATCTTCATTTATCCCCTATCCAAGCTATATGGCCTGCGCACAGTCGCGATTTCATTATTCTTACAACATCGGATGATTCCTAAAGTCTGTGAAGTTCTTCATTATGCAGTCTCCTCCATTCTCCAGTCATCTCGTCCCGTTTCGGCGCGTATATCTTTCTCAAGACCTTATTTTCAAACACTCGAAATTTACGTTCATTTGCTAGGGTCGTACTCCAACTTTCGCAACCGTAAAGTATTACCGGCAGATTAACCGTTCTGTATATTTTCAATTTCAGCTTTCTTGATATTAATCGCGATGTTAGAAGTTTTTGGACTGAATAGAAATATGCGTTCCCCGATACTAAGCGACTTTTTATATCTTCAGTGACCTCATTTTTGCTTGTTACGTATGCTCCCAAGTATTTAAATTTGTTTACTTTCTCTATGATCTCATCCTTAATTCTTATGTTTTTATTGCCTTCATTCCCTGTGCTTCGGCTTGTTATCATGTATTTTGTTTTATCTATGTTTACCTGTAGACCTATCTCATCGCACGCTTCTACTAAGACATCAGCGTTACTTTGTAGTACATCTACATCGTCCCTTATTAAAACTACTCCCTTATACGAACAGTTTATTCAAGCCATCAGTGTTAGTCCCTTTTTGCCCTCTTTTATTTTCAGAATCGCATATTCTAACGCTAAGTTAAACAGTAATGGTGCTAAGGCATCAATTTGTTTCAATCCCTTGCGAATCTCGAAACTATCTGACATATTACCTATCCTTATGGGGTCGCTGAGACACATCCTCACTAGTTGAACTTTTTTTTTCGGAATTCCCAAAAAATATTGTATAGCTTGTGCCAGGATATTGTATAGTTTTTCGTTTTTGATCGAGGCATATGCTTTCTTAAAATCAATGAATGACTGGTGAACCGTCCCATTGTATTCCCATTTCTTCTCCAAAATTTGTCTCAAGGCGAAAATCTGGTCCAATGTGGATCTATTTCTTCTAAATCCACGTTGGTGATATCCGATTATTTCATCTATGTATACGCCTACGGGAGTTAGTAGGATATTAGTCAGTACTTTGTAACATGTTGTGAGTTTCTGATGAGATTCTGCGGTTACTATTACAGTTTGATTTATCGCCTTTTTATAAACCGGAACAATTATTAGGATTTTCCATTCCTTTGGAAGTTCCTCCTTTCTCCATATAGCACTTATCAATTTATGCAGTTCCTTGATTAGTGCTGTTCCTCCCACTTTGAATAATTCCACTGCAATATTGCCTGTTCTTGGTCATTTGAAAATTTTCAATTTCTTTACAGTTCGACCTCCATCTCGCTAGGTTCTGGTGTCCGCGATTCTACTATATAGATTTTAAATTCCTCCGTTTTTCTCCGTTGTGTACATTAAGCAGTTTGTCGAAATAATTTTTCCACACATCGATAATTTCAGTCGGATCTGCTTGAAGATCTCCGCGTGCCTTTCTAATCATTCCTAATCTAGGCTGGTAACCTTTTCTAAACGAGTTTATTCCTTTGTACAGATCTTGTATGTTTATTTGTCTTGCCCTTTTCCCCTATCTCCTGAATCTTCTGCGTCAGATATTCTTGCTTTTTGTTTCTGAATGCTGGAGTGGCGTTGCGTTTCGCGTTACTGTAGTGGTTGGTATTTGCATCGTTATTATTACTTGCTTGTTTCCGTTCCTCGTGAAGATTAAGGCATTCATCAAACCAAGGCTTGTTTTACTGCTGTTTCTTCTCACCTAAACGTTCCTTCGCTGCGCCTTTCACTATATCATGAATTGCAACTTTATTACTAATCGAGTCGGCTAAGATTTCGAACCTATTTCAGATGTCCAGTTGGTAGTCCGCTCTTACGCTCGGATTATCTAATCGTTTAACTTCGAATTTTAGTTGTTTGATCCTTTGCTTCTCTGTTCACGATGCATAACTTTTCCCTCACTTTCGTGATCACTAACTGATGGTCAGTGTCACCTTTTGATGCTCTGTAAGACCTAACGTCCATTATGTTGGTGTGTCTTCGTCTATCTACTAATACGTGATCGATCTGGTTGAGTTTTGCCATCCGGAGATACCCATTTGTATTTGTGTATATCTTTGTGTTCAAAGTACTGTATGTGCTCTTTACTAGTAGGTTTTTCGACATCGCGAAATTTATCAGTCTTTCTCCATTGTTGTTGGTGATTTCGTGAAGGCTGTATTTGACTATAGTAGGTCTAGAGTTTTCCTTCCTACCAACCTTAGCGTTGAAATCTCCTAACACAATTTTCGTATTATATTTCGGTAATCGGTCAAACAATCTAGCTCCTCGTAAAATGTATCTTGTCGTTATCATTAGCCACCTCGATCGGAGCACAGACATTTATTAAAACCGTGTTGCTCCATCGAGTACGTATCGTAACGTACGATAGTATTTTGTTTACGAACTCTATACTCTATAGCGCAGGAAGGATACTGTTCTTAATGAGGAATCCTGTTCCGAAATCGTGAGACTGTGTTCCCCCGTAGTAGAAAGTGTACTTGCACTGTGGGATGCTATCTTGACCCTCCCACCGAACTTCTTGTATCGCTAATATGCCTAGCTCGTACTTCTCGGTCTCGCGTACCGTGTAATGGGACCTCCTTTCTTCCATCAAGAATAATCAAAGTTCAATTTTATCGCCGCTCGGTCCGATTGCAGATTTTTAATTAGTTCGTAAAACCTCAGGGCGCTATGAATTCTTAACGAAGCTCGATGTGAATTCGACTACTAATAATTAAAATGTGCTCCAATCTGCTCCCCGCAGTGTGGGCTACAAACACCAAATTATATAATCGTAGAGCCAACTGTTATTAACACTACTGCGGTGCTCTTCAGCACCCTAGGTAACATTATAATCGAATTCTCCCAAACGAATTAAAGAGAACACGATGATATCCAAAATATATGTATTTATTCAGAGGGTTAAAATATAACAAAATATATCTCTAATTATACCTCTAGTCTTACTGAGCCCAATCTAGCTTTTTACATACCTGGGTTCAGTAAACAAAAGCGACTAAAACTTATTTCATTGCCATAACATACAAATCTTTTACTCAGCATTATAACAATTATTAAATTAACTCAATATACTCTTATGCCGATAATACAAATAGAAACAAATCGTTTAATATAATAAAAACTCCATTTTAACTCCCAAACTATCACTTTAGTTGTGCTGCCATCTACTGAGCACCACTTGAAACATTTGCAATACACCTAACTGGTTTGCAACCCTTAAAACTTCGAATCGTATTCTTTGAAGCTCTCTTTATCACAAAATCAAAGAAATATTATATACATACTTTTAACTAATATAATATTAATAATTCATCTAACATTTCATTCGTATCTTAACTATAGAGCATAGCAACCGCCACTTGAGGAGCGCCCGTTTGGTATAACCATAGTACGTTCCTGTTCTAAGGTCTTTTTAATCATGTTCTTGGAACCCCTTAAGCAGTCCTCAACCGGAGATCTGAATGAAGACTAGTTTACCTCCGGAATGTTGTACCCCAGGAGAATCCATGAATCCATCTATTACTATTTCTTGACATGCTTTAGTGGTGTAGAGTTATCACCTCTACGACTTCGCACTAAAGGCAGACATTCAAGATGTCGTCCTCTGTGCATCTCTGAGCCTTGCCGACGTCATTCATCTTCAGCCTCTGGGTGGTAATGGTGAAGCTGCTTCCCTTCTTCGTGATATTTTTGTTCGGAGTTAACTTCCCCTAGACTTTGTAGATCCCTCTACTAACTGCAAGGCAGCAGTACTGGTTTTGGTCCACCCCGGAATATTTCCGGTACCCACCACATCTGGTTAGCATTCTCCTATCCGCAAACTGGGGAGGCGCCTGGTGGGAGACCAGTTACTCCAATCCGGTACAGAAAAAAAAAATGAAAATTCACGAAAGAGTTAACAGTACAAGGGCAATGAAGTTATTACAATGGAGTTGAGTAAAGAGATGAGGGTAAGGGTAAAGTTGTAGGGTGAGAACGCGTGAGGGTGAGGACGAAATTGAAACTTGAGGGAGATGAGGTTTGACGGAAATGAACGCCTTTGTCCCCTACTATCCCAAACAATTTAATCTAATCAAAGGAACGGATAACAGGCGATATACAATTTCGGCGTTATCACGTTGAACTAACCCCTATGCTTAGGCCAGCGAGAGTTAATTGCTGATGGTCTCAAAATTTTCTTTTCTTCTACTGCTTCTGGTTGATAATTGTAATATACTTTGCCTTTTGTTCGTATTCTATATTCTCTGATTAACTCTTGGTATACTAGGGTAAACGTCCTGAAATTGGCACCGCCCTATTATCGGCATTCTCAAGACTTTTATATTTTCTTTGAAAAAATGTAAGGTCGAAAAAAAATTTGCAAAACTGATATTGTTCCTGACACTATGCTTATAGTCTCTTTAATGACTTCTGCAAACAAACGAAGCTACTGTACTAAATACCTACAAAGTTTTTTATGACCTATACTAACATACGGACACACTTCCTGTATAGCGGTTGATCATAACCATTACCAAAAACTGAAAATATTAGAAAGACACGCAGCTCGAATAGCCTACAGGATAAAACTACCAAATTCGACACAAGAATTATACACCAGACTGCCATTTTCACATATTCTTATCAATCTTCAATCACTACGTTAGAAATATTTCACACAGAGATTCCAAGACAACCATCCATTAGTTATTGAGATACTCAAATTAGATGCAGAATATCAGCACAACAATCAAATAACAAACACCCCACTCTCCCATCTCTTCACTATCTCCCACCGATCTCTTCCATCTAATCATCCCAATCTACTAATAACAAATGCATATAGGTTGAATGGCATAGATATTGTCCCATAAATCACTGCACCAAAATCCACACACACTTCTCCAAACTTTCATATATAAGACCCGAGCTGCTCCGAGCCTAACAAAATAAATCACCTTTAGTTCATCTAAACAATTGATTTACAAAGCACGCCGCCATGAAAGAACAAGAAGACACGAATTGCACAGGTGAAAGAAAATCTCGTAGATCAACGAATATATTTTGCAAAACTATTTATCCAATAACACCTACTACCCTATAGAGGGAGTAACCCTCAAGAGGGTGCTAGCCAATGCTGAAATAAGCTATTTGGAGGCCTCAGGCTATTGACTCTGTTAGAGTCCCATTTACCTGTCTCCTGGGCAGGGTCGTCTTAACATATTTGTTGGCCCTTGGACAAAGCATTTACTTGGGCCCCTGCCTGCACGGACACCCATGGAAACGGGAAACTTTTATGCAACATTAGAATAAAAAAATAAATCATAAGTTTCACCACAAGCAGCTACACAAATCTCAACGCTGTCTCGGATTTATTTTTAAAATTCGACTCCCAATAAATATATACAGTATATATTTTTTTAAATATTAGAGAACAAAGTCCAATAAGGACTTCGTATCTTGACTCGTAAATCTAAATTTATTCCAACACGAATTGGAAACTCCAATATTTATCACTTTTAGATACTATTGCACTAAACAGTAGTTTCTCAAACTATGGCATGCGTACCAGTACTGGTGCGCGAACCTTTGGATACTGCTACGTGAGCTTAGTGAAAAGTTAACAATAAACGTACAGCTGACCTAACACATTGTCACTGATTGAGCGATGAAATATCTAATGTCCAGCCCAAGATTCTTCAAAATTGACACATTCCTAATGAAGCACATGCAATATAGAAACAAATATGTTATAGGTCTACTTATCACAAATTTGATTTTAGCAGACCCAGGACTAAAAAAAAAAAAACATTGCCGAGTGAAACAGTATATGAATGATTTTTTGAATTTATTGAGAGCAATTGTTCAATAGGAAGCACTATACTCTGTCTTGGGGATTTTAACATACCTCAAATAACTCATTCTAATTTTATTACTCTTACATGCAACAAAGAAGTGCAGTAATTTGTATAATTTCATGTCATTATTCAATTTAGAATCATTTACCAGAACAATATCCGTAATGTCAATGGTCGCACATTAGATCTAGTATTAACAAACATTATTGACGTCACTATAGTTAGAGATGAATGTTCCTGTTCCCGAAGGTAAACACCATCCGGTAATACTTTGTTCCTTTTCACATAATCAATTTGAAAAAAAGATAAACTAGAGAACAACATTACTGGGTTTAATTATAATAAGGCTAACTTCGAACTGGATTGTCGAGAGAGACTAAGCTGGAACCATCTTTCCCATTTCAATGACGTAAGTGAAGCATTACGGCAATCCTATGAGATGATTTACACCACTATGAGCATATGCATTCCCCGTAAGAAATGTAATAGTAATATTTATCTTTCTTGGTTCACTTATAACATAATTCAGAAGCTTAAATTGAAGCCATATCACCATAGAAAAATAAAAACCCGATGTAGACGTTGCTTTCCATCGAGATAAATTTCGCATACTACGTAGAGAGTTAAAACTAGAATGTTTATTAACATACAATTCTTTCATTGAAAGCTCAGAATACAGTATTAATAAAAGCCCGAGGCAATTCTAGAATTTTGTTAAAAGTAAGACAAAGCATCTTTCATTTTCTTTCTTTGAGTACAGAGACAAATATATAGAAAGTATCTAGGTCTTCTGCACATTATTTTCAGTCTGTAGTTAGAACTATATCACCCTAATACAAATCTGAAATTTTGTCAGACAATCCTAGATATGAACTTTTAAACACGTTTCAAATAAAAGAAATTAAAATGAAAGAAATTTGAGGAAGCAATGAAAATGTTAAAACCTAAGGTATCTTGCGGGCCGGACGAAATTCCACCTTATATAATAAAAGGTTGTGCTGAGATTCTTAAATACCCATTATATATTTTATTAAATCTATCTGTTAAAACTTGTGTATTCCCTGACAAATGGAAGGAAAGTTTAATTTGTCCTATTCCAAAATCTGGGAGTACAAAAGACGTCGAAAACTTTAGACCAATAGCTACTTTATCGCCGTTTGCAAAAGTATTTGAATGTGTTATATATAGGCGAATACTGAATCATGTAAACTCCATTTTTTCACCATATCAGCACGTTTTTCTAAGTAGGTCAACTTCAACAAGCTTAACAGTAACCAACTTCATTGCAACTGAACTAGATAGAGAAAGCCAAGTAGACGTCATACACAGTGATTTCAGTAAAGCGTTTGATTCGGTTGATCATGGTGTTTTCCTAAAGAAACTTGAGCTTTTTAATTTTTCTACGGAAACATTAAGATTATTGACAACGTATTTACGAAAACGTAAACAGGCGGTAGTTCTTTAAAGGATACATTTCTGAATATCTTGAGACACTGTCCGAAGTACCACATGGTTCAAACCTCGGCCCTTTATTATTTATTTTCGTTATTAATGATATATCGAGAACTCCCATATTCTGTTATTCGCGGATGACCTGAAATTATACGTTACAATTGAATCAATTGAGGACAGTGCCAAACTACAAAAAGACTTAGATAATGTCAAAGAATGGTGCAACAGAAATAAATTTGTAATTAATATAAGAAAGTGCAATGGCCTGTCATTTACAAGAAAAGAAAAGTATATTGAATATAACTACTCGATTGATGGAGTAAACCTATCAAAACCTGAAACAGTTAAAGATCTTGGAGTTGTCTTAATCCGAAACTAAACTTCGGGCGTCACATGGATATGACGACTGATAACGCGTATAGACTTCTTGGGTATATTTATCGTTTTAGCAAGGATCTTTGTCTCGATTCAACACTTCTAAAATTGCATTACTCTTAAGTGAGATCTCACATAGAATACTCCTGTATTGTATGGACTCCGAACACTCAGAAACATGTTAAAGCAATAGAGAAAATTCAGTGCAAATTTTTGAAATTACTAATGTATAGAAAAACCAGATTATAAACGGCATACATTTAATACAGCGAATTAGTGAGCAATTTTAATATACAAACTTTGGAACAAAGAAGTCATTTAAACGATTTATTATTTCTGTACAAATTAATACACAATCAAACTGATTGTATTGATTTAATCCCGTAAATTGTCGTTCGAGTCCCGAACACTAAAACAAGATTGGGTGATAATGGAACATTCTATTGCATAAAGCAAAGGACTGAAATTCTACATAAATCTCCAGTTTGAGGAATAAGTGCTTTCTACAACAAAATTGAACCGAAAGTTAATGTAGATATGTTTGGAATGACTTACAAAGAATTTCAAAGGACTGCAGGAGAAGCAATATGTTTATTTTCGTATCTATAATTACTATCATGTACACTCAAACACTGTGATTAGGCATATTGCCTGTTGTGTTATGAATAAATAAATAAATAAATTCTGTGAGTGAATGCAAGAACCTGATAAGTAATATTTCTGATTCTGTAGTTTCGAGAAAAACAAATTTAAAAGATTAGAGAAAGCATTTTTCCTTCCGGGAGACTGTACAGAAACGCCATGTCATGGACAACTTAGTATTGTGTACAGACAACTATTTTCTCTAGAGAACAGAGCTGGTCACCTGTAAAGTATTCTGGGAGAGTAACTTTTTTTTAATATCTTTTATCGTGTGATGCATGCGTTCGCACAATTGTGCTGCCACGAAAGAAAGTAAAAGAAACATTTCGAATAAACTTTCCGTTACTAATTCGTGGTACACAAGTTTTCAATAAGTTTATTCCGACATTTAAAAACAATGTCTTTTAAATTCACTTATTTAAAATATTGGGCAGATGTATTTCCAAAATGAAAATAACAAAAGGTAAAGCTATCTCTTGTGCGATTCATACATTCCGTGAAAGGCGTATGAGGGATGTGGAGGTAGCGATCCACGTATTCTCGACCTACTGCACGAAGTGAGGTGCGGTGCTCACTACTCAGTCCCTCACTCGACCGCCTTTACCTCCCAAGGTGTCCAAGAGTACCAAGGTCACTCTGGTACTCAATTTGATACACCTCAAAGCGCCAGGCCTGGGAACACTAAAGAAAAACCTACATGCGTCCTGTCCTGGATTTGAACCCAGGCCGCCATATTCGTAGTCAGACGCGCTACTGCCTGAGCCACGGCGACTCTATTCGAACATAAATAAAGAGCAAAAGTTAGAAAAATAATAAGCCTATTATTTCGTCTTGAATTAAGGGAATTGTTTATCAGAGAATTTAACTACTTTTGTTCATATTTTTTATATTGTTGTTCCATTGTACTATTCAAGGTACCATCCCAACATTTACCTATAGTGTGATTGAGGGAACCAGGGAAAACCTCAGTCAGGATGCTCGTCGCCGGGAATTGTTGTCGACCTGGTAGCCGTGTTGGTGGTGAGGGCGCTAAGCCAGCGACTCGAAGGCCCCGGATTCGATTCCCGACTGGAGCATGGATGTTTGTGATTGTGGATTTTAACTAGAACGTGACGAATAATGGCTCATACAAAATAAAGTTTACCAAAGTTTTACCAGAAATCGTTCTTGAGACCTCCTAATTACAAGACAAACACGCTTAAAAATGTTCTCCATCGTTGGTATAATAAGTACTGGGGACTACAACATTGAAAATTCAGTAATTTTACTTGGTGTAACGACGAAAGGATCAGTTTCGGTTTAAAAGTTTGAGAGCTCCTGCACTAGGAAACACAGTAAATATATATAGTCTGTCATCAACCATTAACCAATGTCATACGTTGCATGATCTTTTAGTGGTCTACTTGTAGGAAGCTAATTCTGAAATCCTAATCATATTTTACCAGTTATCACTTAACATTTGCCTTAACTGATAAGGAACTAACGTACAATACTTTCCCAAATTGAATAAAATATCATCAAATTAAGGATTTAAAAAAGTCAATGTTTGTAAGAAGTATTTGGATTAGCATGGGTGGGTGGGGGTAGACCCGTAAAGGTTTAGGGGCTTCAGACGATTGCCAACTGTGCCCATGCATTAGGACGGCCCTGACCCTGTGCTTACTATTTACATAGGTAACTTAGTTACTTTCGGCGGGGACCCCTCGGCTACAACCCATTTAGCTCATCCGTTAATCCGGCCCTGGTGCTAGCTATATGACACATGTTATAACTGCCGCATAAAACAAGCAGTTAATAATTTCACACTTTCATAGTTTTATGAAGAATTAAACATCTTTTACCTTCGTAGCATTGTATTTTCTTCTTGTGAAGCATATAGCTCTAAGTAAACAAACTAGTTTATTGAGGACGCGTCAGCTCCTACAAAAAACCTTGTAACCTGCCTTAGAATTCTTTGATGACTGGCCGTAGTCTCCACTGTAAATAGGTAGTTTACAGACTTAGAGCACCTCAGTCGATCTAACGGGTTTAAAAATATCGATATATCATCTCTACCGGGGTCGCGGAACAAGCGCGAAACGAAATAAGAGCAAAACTTTTGCTTTAGTTCCTCTCGTGCTTGTTCCTGTCGCTCCAATTCTGTTTCGCGCTTGTTCCTGTATCTCTAGTTCCGTTATTCCGTTACGCGCTTCTTCCTGTAGCTCTAATTCTGTTTGGCGTTTACTCCGCGTTAGATGCTTTCGCGCTTGTTCCTGTCGCTCGAATTCCATTTCGCACTTGTTCCTGTCGCTCGAATTCCATTTCGCGCTTGTTCCTGTCGCTCGAATTCCATTTCGCGCTTGTTCCTGTCGCTCTAGTTCCGTTTCACACTTAATCTGTTCGTGTTAGTTACGTTTCGCACTTGTTCCTGTCGCTCTGATTCCATTTCGCGCTTATTCCTTTCGCGTTACTTCCTTTCGCGCTTATTCCGTCAGTGTTAGGTCTGTTTCGAGCTTATTCCGTTTCGCGCTTATTATATATGGTGACCCTCTGTACTGGCTACAAGCACAGCTAGCTGGCAAATTATTATATGGATCCAATTAAGATGAAGACATGCAATACGACGACCAAGCAGGTCATATCACGTCTCGTGGGCAACACTACACCTAAGTATGGCTATGAACAATAGCCTCAAACCTATGGTATCAAATTAACCCGTTTTAATACGAAGATACGCGTAGCTACATTATCTCTTCCCCCATTTATTATCATTCCTAGTTCAGGTGTGCAGTTTCAACACCCATTATAACCAATCTGCTAAATTTTACAGATAAAAAAGCAAAAAAAATAAATTTGTTAAAAGACGTGTGATTATTTTTAGATCAGAATCTGCGTAGAATTCTTAGAAGGTACTATTTTTATCTAAGAATGATCACACGTCGTGTAACAAATTTAGTTTTTGCAGTTTTCTTGATCTGAAAATTTGCCATATTGAATATAACGTGTTTTAATTCACATGCCTCCCTTTGTCTCACACATTCCTTTTCAGTGGCGGATTCAGGATTTTCGTAAGAGGAGCGCAGGTGGAATAGACCAGGGACATTTTTATATTTTCCCACTAAGTACATTTTTAAGTATAAATTTATCATATTCCCCTCATATTACTACCGCAATAGCAAACAAACGTTGAAAATACGTGGATTAAACGTTAGTACGGAAACGTTATGTTAACGTTGTAAATGTATCGAAATGTCCGCCTGTTCAACGGTTTATTTGACGTTGAATAATGGTTGAGAAGAAACGATGAAG
Source organism: Lepisma saccharinum (assembly GCA_022664845.1). Classification (NCBI taxonomy): domain Eukaryota; kingdom Metazoa; phylum Arthropoda; class Insecta; order Zygentoma; family Lepismatidae; genus Lepisma; species Lepisma saccharinum. Next base: position 73,212 of record JAGDQP010005682.1, read on the forward strand.
AAACGGGTTTAGTTGGCCAAAACAGAGCATGAATGCTGTCTATTGGTATACACACATTTAGTTTCAATTTGTCCGTTGCTTTTATCACGATATACAGTGTTAATTTTCCAACAGTAAACAATCCGAGCGGCTGCTGTGGGGTTCGAACACAGAAACGCTCTGCACTTCTCGTTGGTAGCTTGACGCGTTGAACATTTATCCAAGAATCCACCTGGAGAGGCCACTACTCTTTTGGTTCGTTGAAATATAGTTTTAAATTCAACCTGTTTTCAACATGGAAATGAAAACACGAAAAATATAGTTATTTTCATTGTATTTGTTTTTAATTATAATGTTTAAGCAACTAAGCTGGAAATACAAGTGTGAAATATAATCTAGGGCATAGTATGAATAATAGTTGAAAGTACGTCACATTAACGTCGTATCAACGAAATTCTAACTTCGTTAAAATATAGTTTAAAATTCAATCTGTTTTCAACGTGCATATGAGAACAGCAAAATTAGTTTGTGTCGTTCAACTAGTTTTTAATTATGGTTTTTGACATAACATTAGTAAGGAATGAATTAAACAAAACCTATTACACAATAGTTGAAACTAACATATTGAATACACGTTCTATTAACGTCTTATCAACACAATGACGTCTTTGTTGAAATATGATTTAAAATAAACGTATTTTTTCAACTGGTAACAGTTAATCAACGAGATGAACCTAAAATCAGCGTTGAAAACACGTATGTGTGCTACTGGGACACGTTTTATCATGGAATATGACACCGATATCCACCAAAATTAGTATTTTATATAAACTGGATTTGTCTGGGAACAAATCAAAGCAATTCCTGAGATAAATTGTTGGGGAAAAAATGCTATTAAACTGTATTTCCCCTTAGAAGGCGCTGGATCCGCCACTGTTCTTAGATCATCCATATTATTTATTGAAAAATTCATCATGAAGAGTCATGTTATTGGAAAAAGTGCAATTTGATAAAAGATAAACTTAATTAATGATTTCCTAAAGAAATAAATTATATATCAGAGCAGGGAAGAAAAAAATCAGATCTCAAATGTATAAAGTGTATGTAGTCTGTGCTTTCATCATCTGTAACATCTGTGTGTAGTCATAATGATTAAGTTTGCCTCTTTTTTCATGCCTTTTTCGGAATTAGTTTTCATGACAGTTGATGGAGTGCTCACTTACGTATTATTATTTTTTCCCCCTCTTTTTAATTTTCCTTATCATATTGAAATCTTATCATCTCGTTGCAGAATGGTTTGGTACATAGAATAAATAAGCCTCAAGGCCAGCTTAAGAGGAGGAACTAACTGCTCTTAAGCTATGAACTCTGATGTGCGTGACGCGAGTTCCTTGTTGAGTAGGTCAAGGCATACCAAGGTCGCTCGCGCACTACTACTCAAACCAAATAAATGAAAAGATCAGATTCCGTCACAGATATTGCTCTAACGTAATTTACATTTTATGACAAGGGCGCCATGAAAATAATTGACTATTTCTCTTCGTTTTCTTTCTCAAAAGACTGTGGGCGAATTTGAATAGTTGTTAGTTAGTAACAGCTTTGAGCAAGAAAGCACTGCACATTGCACCAAATGTCTGTATTCATCATAATATATCACTCACAAATGTATTTGCGAAAATCTCTTGACATTTTGATGAGAGGGTCTTGAGTTTAGAACTAAAATGAATCTATTGAAGTGTCTGGTTGGTCTTTGTAACGAAAATATGATAATTTATTTTCTGTAACAAGTGTTAGAACCAGTAACTTCATTCGTCTTCTAGTAAAGGTGTATTCTCATGTAGGCGCTAGCTAAGTCCTTCGCTTAAAATTTGTCTCGTAGCCAATAGGGGAATCGCGTCGCGTATTACTATTGACTCTAAGGGCTGATTTTCATGAAACCATCTGTTGCTTGCTTTGCTTGCGATTTGGGTGAGTAGCCAATTGAAACAGGTTTTTGAACTTATTTTAAGGCCTTTAGGCAACTATGACTCAGGCCGTATGGATGATGATGGGATGAATTGGTGGAATGAAGAAAGTGGGAGGAAACGGGAGCACACGGTTTTTGTCCACCACAAAGACCACATGGCATGAGCAGGGATCGTTCCGACGACCCCTAGCACCAGAGGTGAGCGCTCTACCAACTGAGCGACAGTGGCCCAATTGATACAGGTGTTTTATTGTAAGGTAAGTGTAACACGTGTATTATTGGCTATTCACCCAAATCGCAAGCAGCGTAAGCTTTCATGAAAATCAGCCCTAAACCAAATCGAAAACGAAGTATGTGTCTAACGAGCACATGAAAAGGCGCACTAACTCTTCGAAAGACTGATTCTAAATCGGAGTAACGCGGAGAGAGTAATTGAAAAATTAATATGTAAATTTGTTAAAATGGTAAGCGTTGAAGAGGCAGTGTGTTCGATATATTCTGTAATTTCAATAGGTTTTATCCACAGCTAATTTTCTGAAGATCTTAATAGAGATTCTGATTAAAATCAATGCTACACAGACACACAGACATAGCATCTCATATATTTTACTTCTGTATAATCTATCAATGTTCACCTTACAATTACATAAATACTCATACAATATACTCCCAATAACCGCAACGCCAATGATCAATTAAATAAATCTTCTCATCAATGTTCCAGGTTCGACTATCTTCAAAATAATCTCAAACGTTTTCAAGATTAATTGCTTTTCGATATTCGTTCTTTACTCAAACAAAATTTCCAATCATCAATTCAGAATATAGGGTACTTGAACGTGGATTCCGATTCTATTACATATTATAGCAACGGATACATCAAATAATTAAATTCTTCACACTTAGTGAACTTCACTTTTCAAAGTATCTTGTGAATCACAATCCCATAAGGGCTGATTTTCAAGAAAGCATGGGTTGCTTAAGATTTGGGTGAGTAGCCAATGGAAACACGTTTTATTGCGTATTTTATTATAAGGTAAGTGTAACACGTGTTTGAATTGGCTACTAAGAAAATCGCAAACAAAGCTAGCAACGCAAGCTTTCATGAAAATTAACCCTACATTTCTCAATTGCCATATCAATTGAGCTGTACTTAACGGTACTAGATTGCTTGACTAGGGAAGAAAACGTTAAAACATGTTTTCCAATTTTCGATTTATTCCAAAACAGCGCAAACTTAGGGCTGATTTTCATGTAAGCTTGTGGTGCTTGCTTTGCTTGCGATTTTGGCGAATAGCCAATTGAAACACGTGTTACACTTATCTTACAACAAACACCCAATAAAACACGTGTTTAAATTGGCTACTCACCCAAATCGCAAGCAAAGCAAACAACTCAAGCTTTCATGAAAATCAGTCC